>PVJI01008857.1:0-56825 GCA_004026765.1 Micronycteris hirsuta
TGTTTCTCATACTTTCAATTGTTTGATCAATATGCACTTAACTGTAAGCTTCACAAGGTAAGTGACCATTGCCTACATCGTACCTCTAATGCTTAACACAGTGTCTGCTGGAGTAAATGCATTTGAATGAATGAAGGAATGTAGTAACTGACTCGGACCCCTGCCAGTGCTAGTGTACCCAGACTTGAATGGCCATCCTTGATTTAGGATGAAAGCTACATGGTAAAAAACAAATCCTAAAAAGCGTTTCATTGACATTGTTACTTGGAGCTTTAAGCTCTTTAGGTCCTCTAATTATTTATTTTCCTGTAATTAATTCTGAGGTGTAATTTCAATGCAATAAAATGCACACATATAAAGTGTACAGTTTGTACAATTTTAACTAATGTGTACATGTGTGAAAACACTGTCACAATTTAATTGTATTTTATTTCCTCATACAGAAAGCTTTATTGTACCTTTTGAAGGTTAAATCCCCATCAGACCCGTTCATCAGACAAAGACTAATCTAATGTCTACCATCCAAGATCTCTCTGGCTCCTCATTGGACTTCATATGAATAAAGTTATAAAATACATACCACTTGGTGTCCACCTCCTTTTGTTCAATGCTTTTGAGATTCATTGTTTTTTTTTTTACATTTTTTCAATAGTAGTCCATTGTATAAACATATCATAATTTTAAAAAAATATTCATTTTCTTGTTGAATTGTTTCCAGGTATTGACTATTTTGTATAAATTTTCTAATTACCATATTTTTGTTTAAATCCCTTGGAATTCTAACTACAAAACTGTCAAATCTGTTGTTGTCAGTGATGTTCTTGAATCTCTGAAAAATTTTTGCATGTTCCTGTATGCATAGGGAGAAGGGAAAAATAGTTCATGATTTTCATTCTCAAAGAGAGTTGGCCCAAAATAAATACAAGCTGTTGACCCTGTTTGCTTCTTTTGTTATAAAACATATCACAGACTGGCTTGGGGCCCTGTCTGCTTACTTGTTCAATTCCTGGACCAACTTCAATTCTCCCCATATCAGTTCTTCAGTCTGAACCAGAGTCTCTCCCTTAACACCAGTATGTTATGAAAGGCAAAGAAGAAACAAATTAGAAAAAGAAAGGGAGAAAATAAAAATTGATTGCTACATCCACTGTTGCTTCACTTCTGACATTTCTTTAAAATTATTAAACTTACTGTTTGAAAAACACTCCTGAAGTCTGAGATAGACTTTCCAGTGACCAGCAGAGCACATGTTTCTTAGCCTTAAGAGATTCATATTTTAGCAATACAGCTATTATTAAACAACTACAGCACAGCTGTTATTTATCCGCAGTTAGAAAAGTACACTTAGAGAAACAAATCAGGGTCTACAAGGATGGAGAGGGTGATCTGGGCCTGATGCCGACTTAATTCTCTGAGGCTGTTTATTGACAGTAAGACCTGAGCCGTGCAATTATACTTGAACATAGACCCAACACCCTTTCTTCTTTCAGGGATTCCTTGGTGTTTACAGAAAAAAATTATCTTATCTATGGCTGCAAATATTGGTAAAAAATTAAACACTACTCGAGTTCCTAAAATTTGGTGATATTTATTTTAATGCAAGATTTTGTATCATTAGGTGATTCAGGCCAAGTGCCTTGTTTATAGATGATCTAGGACATTGTCAGCTCCAGCTCGTGGTCAAATCTCTCGAGACTACTGCATGCTAGCCCATCACTCCTGCACCTGAAGCCATTCCAGGGAGTGGGCATCAGTGGGGAAGAGGTGGGAAGCAGCTGACTGAGAGTGGAAGAGTGAATGCTGAAATGCTTGCCTATTCTTACCACAATCAATAACAAGAGAGCAGCCATTCTTTTTATTTTATTTTATTTTATTTTTACTTTTCATTGGGTCGACAAAACATTATGTAAGTTTCCGGTATACATCATCTGTATATACTAAAAGCTGAAAAAAATCCGTTCTTTTTTAAATTTTATTTTCATCAACAATGGGAAATAAATACACCTTGCAGTATCAATTACTGTCTAAAATAAATGTTTAAAAATGATGGAAGATTTTAGAAAACTTAACATTTTCCTTTAGATCTTATTCTGTAGCTCTATTTGTTTTGGGAGAAATAAACTGTGCAAAGGGGAGCAATGCAAACCTATTCCAACCAGAACTTTTACAGATTTCCTTTGATGCCAGGAGCTGTGCCTTTGTTCAATGACACCTGAGTATCAGTTGACGTAAGGATTTAGCAGGTGGATCAGACAGATGGTAGTCAGAATTCCCAGGTTTACCACTAACATTCATTGCTTCATCAAAACCAAGATGAAGCAAAAAATATTTAAAAGAGAAGGCTAAGCATAAATCAACTCCTATTATGGAGAACAGCGAGCTAAATTTTGCATTCCACAGTGATTTTCTGGGGGAAATTAAAGCATTAACCAAATACATTGATAAATATTTCTATCAATTTTCTCAGACAAAAATGCTTTTTAAACCACAGACGATAGCATAATTATTCAAAATAAACAGTAATTAACTGAACTAAATCAAGCAACACAAGGGTCGCAAATTTGCCCTGTGGTTTACCAGCTGTGCGTTTTACTGCCTGCAATGTGCATTTACGCTCAAGCTTTGAGTTCTCAAGAGGTGGTAGGAAATTGAAGCACATTTTAGAATCATATTAAGTAAGGTTAAAATTACTAATTTGTTCAGTCTAACTCACCTGACAATGGGAGGTTTATTTATTTTAAAAAAAAATCTTTATGAAGCAAGTTAACAAGCTTTAGTTGGGTACTTACTATGTGCCAGGAACTATATGTGAAACATGAGGATACAGACTTACAGAAGACAATTAAAGTCTAAATAGAACAAAGATAGAGGCATGATGAAAAAGTATTGATGGATTATGTAACTGCTGGTTCCTGACTTAGTAAATCAAAGAAATGAGCAGACTTCTTATTTAGAGCTACATTACAAAGAGGTTTGGGAATCAGAAACTCCATGAATTAGCTCAGATTCATAACCCTTCCTGTGCAGTGAGATTTATTCCAGCATCTTGTGATGCTGGAAAAGTTTTCTTTAATTTGTTTCTCCGCGTTATTAGAAACAGGTCCCCACAAAGCACGCTGCAAGAGGGCTACCACGGTTCCCAGCTGGAATGATAGCAGATCATTTGAATAGCACATGTTAATGGCCTGCGCTACATTCTTAGATCCCTATTTGTAACAATTGTATACATTTCAGTTCTGCTGAAAGTGGGAAGATGACTTTCTAAGAGAATGAAAAACAATCATTAAACATAACAGTTCTTAAATACGAATCTAACTGTATCCTGTCCAGTTCTTTTACTGCATCTAATTGATATGTTGGTATGATTTTTATCCTTTATTCTGGTAATTTGGTGCATCACACTTATCATAAAACAGAAAACAATAAATGAACAAAAAATACAAACATAAACTGAACACACACGGCAGTATGGTGGTTACAGGAGGGAAAAGATGGTGGGGTAAAGAAGTTGAGGGAAGAAGGGCTCAAACAAGTGGAGACAGGTTTGACTTTGGATGGTAAACACACAATGTTATAATATACAGGTGATGTATTGTAAAATTGTATACCTGAAACCTATATAATCACATTGAGGCAGGATAGTGAGAAGCTAGGGAAATTCCTTAGCAAATGAAATGAGGGAAGCTGAGACAAAACATTTAAACAAGGCCAAACAATCTGGGCAATTTACAGCCAGCTAATGAATCACTAGGTTGTATCTTCCCTAATCAAAGACACTTAGGAACATAGAGTTTACACTTTCCAGACCATCCTGGGGCAGACTGGCCTTCATCCCCATCCCTCTTCAGTGATGGTCTTTAAAAATGAAACCAACCTGAAAATAATCCGGAACCTCTATTCACATAGGTTGAAGAATCAACATATTGAAGAACACATCTGGAAAGCTAATGAATATTGTGCTAAGATCCTCCCCTGAGACCCCCACTAAGATTTCTCACAGGCAAAAACAAACAAACAAATGAACAAAAAACCTCCTAAAGACAAAGACCAGTTTGGGGCTTGCTTTAGAGCATGTCCATGCCTCTCTTCAGGTGTAACATTTTACCTCTTTCTAAATTCTAGGGGGTCGCTAGGAGGCTTGCAACTCGGAGAGAAGTGGGTAGTGGCAGCTCATTTTGGGCTTACCCAAGCATTACCCCGATCCTGTCCACAATGACCCCTTTTCCTCTGACTTCCCAGTGAGCTTATAGAAGCCCCACCTTCGCTCACTTCTTCCCTGTAACAGCTCTAGTGGGCCAAGCAGAGCACCGCCTAGGCTCTCCTGTTGCTTCTTCTACCCTAAGTCCCTCCTTTGTTTCACTACTCCCAGCTTTAATAAACGTCCTCTCAGAATCACCTGGACCTGTGTTGTGAAATGTTTCCTGCACAAAGTCAAGAACCTGCACACTACAGGCCGGATTCCCATCTGCTAACAATATTAGCCAATGTCACCCCAGCAAATTTAATAAAAGCATACTAATCTATGTGTCCACTTACCTAAATGTGTTCTCCCTTTTTCAGATTCACGTCTACCAAGAGCATAGATTTTAGTGTTTAATTAATAAAATAATGAGCAGTTTATAGGCATTCAACTGAGCACCGAAGATAAGAACTAAGAAAACTAAGTCTCTGCCCTCATGGTTCTCACATTCCAGTTTTGTTAAGACTCGGCTTGTGATCTGTCTCGGCAGGAGAACGCATCACGGAATGATCATCCAAACAGTGACTGCACGAGCATTCAACACCTATCTAAAAAGCACTCCCATCAAACCTGGGAGAACTTGCCTGAGCATTTTCACCTTATACTTAAGAGAGAAAAAGGTAATATGTAAAAATTTTCCTCTCGTCAGTGTTTATCTTATGTCATACATTGCATTAATAACATTTAATTTTCAAAGGATCTGGTAACTAAGTATCATTTTTCCTATTCTTATATTATACTTATTTAGATTTACTCTCTGTATAATTGGTAGAGTATTAGGGCTATGAAAGGTGAGGGACTCGTCTAACGTTACACAGCCGCAAAGTGGCTGTCCGGGGACATGAGGCCTGTCTGGGGAGCTTGTGAGGAATGAAGGATTAGCCACCATTCACATCACCTGCTGCCCAGGCTGTGGTCCAATATGGGCGGGTCAGTCCTATGAAATTCCATTTTACAGGATGGAAAAAGAACAGGCAGTGCTAGGACATGGACCAGGGGTAACTGATTGCTACACACACACGCACACAAATTAGGAGGCTGTATACACCACTGCTCTTGGAGAGAAATACCAAATAATGGGACTTGCCAAGAACTGTGGAATCCAGAATTGCCATTACAGCCAGTGAGACCCACCATCTTCTCTCCTCATCTCCTCCATAACCATTCCTGTTCTTAGGTTGCATGTTCAACCAGTGGAGCAAATTTCACTCAAAACTAGAAGGAGGTACAGAAGAAATAGGAAGAGGTACAATTGCCATCCCATGAAGTCTAGTAAGAAGGAAGACTCCAGAAACACCGACAAGCCTGCACAATGACTAGCGCAGATACACCAACGCTCTAGAACATTCAGACCATCTCAGACACATTGATAACACTGCCTAGCTAACTTTATGGGGAAGCGGTGGGCAGGTTTAAGTACTCTGTTAACTTCGAAGGCCTTTTTTGATGTAAATAAAAATGCATCCGTTTGTTTCCCTAAGGATCAGTCAGGTGCATGTGCAGACATCCAAATATCATATGAAAACTAAACTAATTTTAAATTAAATTTTTGAGATATGAATCTAACTTTATTTCTTCCAGATGGCTTTTGCATGTTGTTTCTTTTTTAAATTTTTATCTTTTTCAAGCAATAATTGACAAAATTATAGTGTTTAAGTTGTATATCATGGTGATATGATTGACACATATATATATTTTGAAAGGATTCCCCAAGTCTAGTCAATTAACACATTCATTACCTCATATACTTATTTTCTGAGAGAACATTTAAATTCTACTTAATAAATTTCAATTTTATAATATCGTGTTGTTAACTATAGTCACTATGATTTGCATTATATCCTCAGACCTTATTCAACTGAGAGCTGGAAGTTTGTATATTTTTACCAATTTCTTCCTATTTCCCCTATCCTCCAGCTCTTGGAACCACTTTCAACTCGCTATTTCTGTGAGTTTGACTCTTTTTTAAGATTCTATGTAAGTGACACATGAAGCATTTCTCTTCCCTCTCTGGCTTATTTCACTATACATTCATTTTAACTACTGTCACTGATATTTCTTTGGTTATGATTTATGAGAATTGCATGTGTTTCTATTTATTATTTAATAACTTAAATCATATTATTTACTTAATGTTATTTCAAGTAATATAAAAATGTGTTTTAAAAGTAGCATAAACATGTATCAACTCTTAAACATAATATAAGGCATGAAGCATAAATAAGTTTTATATATGCTTTGTATTTACAAACTCAGTATCTGTCAGAGTTTTACATTCAACAGAATATACTGTTCTTTTTCAAATTTTTCTTTAGTCATGTTAAACAATATGTTGTTCACTCAGGTTTTGACCATTGGGCTTTTCAAATGATTTAATTAAAAATCATGTTTGTTTTTTTTTACAATGGCATACAGTAATTATTATTATTTTATAAAGATCTTCTGGAAACAAGGCATATTGTATTGAATGTAGCTAATTGTTTTAAATTTTTTATATTTTTATGGTGGTATATACAAGTTGAGTTTTAGACCCCAAGTTAAGTTCCACAAATATTACCTCACCTACAAGGAATCTCCAGTATTATATTTGGGGTTATTACTTACATTGGGTGTGCATATGCTCTAGTGCGTGAAAATGTGACTATTTTGTGCGTGCAAATAGCAAAGTTGTGTCTGCTCATCTATGAGAAAACTAACTAGCTTATGACTTTATGTAAATTCTGATGTAAAAGTTGATAACAAATTCCTGTAAATAATTGAATAGATTAATTTATTTGCTAGTACCCTTAGGTATTATTTTGTTGTCAAAAAAAACCTTTTGACTTTCAGTTGCAGTTATTTGGAACTTAGCGGGAGAGTTAAATGTTCTAGAGAACCAGTCTTACGAGAGGTTCATGTTTTTCCTGATTTTGAACTTCAAGAGCCCTCGACCAGAGGCTTACTGTGAGGATCTGAGAAAAATCCTTTGTTGCTTGCAGCAGGTCAAAGGATAAAAAGTGATTCTTCTGAAATACCCGCAAAGCTCTTTGTTCTCTTTAACAAGGTCTGATCTCAAGGGAAACTATTGAACTATTGTACCAGGACCTAACCTACTGAGATTTTATCAAAACAGAAAAGGAGATACCCAACTTGGGCTCACAAAAAGACAGACCTGATCATAGGACTACAGGGTGCTTGCACAATCCCACCATGTACCACCACGGCGATGATGCTACCATGCAGTAAAGGGAGGTTACAGCAAAAAGCACTACACGACTGAGATGGTACATGGATTGGATACACATAGGGGTGCTTATGTTCTTTTGAACTGGTGTTTTGAGTTCCTTCAAATATATTCCCAGCAGTGGAATCGCTGGGTCAAAAGGCAGATCAGTTTTTAATTTTTTGAGGTATTTTCATACAGCTGTCTGCAGTAGCTGCACCAGTCTATCCCTACCAACCGTGCCAAAGTGTTCCCCTTTCCCCACATCCTCACCAGCACTTGTTGTTTATTGGTTTATTGATGATAGCCATTCTGATAGGTGTAAGATAGTATCTCATTGTGGTTTTAATTTACATTTCTTTGATGATTAGTGACATTGAGCATCTTTTCATATGTCTATTGGCCATCTGTATGTCCTCTTTGGAGAACCGTCTATTCGGGTCCGTTGCCCATATTTTAATTGGAGTATTTGTGTTTTTTTCTGTGTTGAGTTTTATAAATTCTTTAATTTTTCAATATTAACTCCTTATCAGATATATTGGCAAATATGTTTCCCTCTTCTGTGGGTTAACTTTTTAATCTGTTGATGTTCTCTTTTCCTATGCAAAAACTTTTTAGCTATGAAGTCCTATTTGTTATTTTTTCTTTTGTTTCCCTCACCTGAGGAGATAGATCTGATAAAATATTACTATGAGATATGTCTGAGATTCTGCTGCCCATGTTTTCTTCTAGAATTTGTATGGTTCTGGGTCTAACATTTATGTCTTTAATCTATTTTGAATTTATTCTTATTCTGGTGTAAGAAGGTGGTCTAGTTTCATTTTTCTACATGTATCTGTCCAATTTTCCCAACATTATTTATTGAATAAACTATCTCTAGCCCACTGTATGTGCTTGCTTCCTCTGTTGAATATTAATTGACTATAAAGTTGTGGGTTTATTTCTGAGCTCTCTAGTATGTTCCATTGATCTATGTATCAGTTTTTATGCCAGTACCATGCTGTTTTGATTATTATGACCTTATAATATAGTTTCATATTAGAAAGCATAATTCCTCCAAAATTTTCTTCTTTTTTAGGATCACTGTTGTTATGTGGGGCCTTTTGTGGTTCTATATAAATTTTTGCAATGTTTGTTCTGGTTCTGTCAAATATGTCATTGTAATCTTGATAGGGATTTCATTGAATCTATAGTTTGCTTTAGGTAGCATAGTCATTTTAATGATGTTAATTCTTCCTAGTTATGAACACAGTATGTGCTTCAACTTATTTTTATCTTCTTCAATTTCTCTTTTCAGTGTCTTATAATTTTATGAGTACAGGCCTTTTACATCATTGGTTAGCTTTATTCTTAGGTATTTTATTGTTTTGTAGTAATTGTGAATGGGATTGCTTTCTTAATTTCCCTTTTTGTTAATTTGTTATTGGCTTATAAAAATGCAACTGATGTCTGGATATTAATTTTGTATCCTTCTACTTTGCTGAATTCATTTATCAATTCTAGTAGTTTCTTGGTAGAATCCAAGATGGCAGAAGAGTAAGTGGAAATTATACTAACCTCCTGCCAGGACCAATCTGGAATTGCAACTAAACTGTAGAGAAATCACCCTGAATAACCAACTGAAGACTAGATGGAGAGAAGCCTTATAATCAAAGACAGACAGAAGGAACCACTTCACCACAATGAGACTGGTAGGGAGTGCAGAGGAGGCATGAGAAGCCTGGCTGGGCTCCCAAAGGTAGTAGCTGAAGTTCCAGAGGGATATTTCAGCAGACTGGGAGGTTCCTCCTGAGAAGTGTGGGGTCTAAACCCCAAGCCAGGCTCCTTAGCCTACAGCACCAGAGATGGAAAAGGAACCCAGATAACACTCAGCTCTGAAATGTAGCAGGGTTTCTGTCTCCCAGGGAGAGACAGCTGGAGATGTGGAGAGCCTCTTAAAGGGTCAACACAAGAGAAATCATTTGCAGCCACTTACCCTGGACTCCGGCAGAGGGAGGGCAGAGTAGACTAGAGAAGCATGAGTAGAGTCTGGGTTTGGGACAATGAGGAGAGAACTGAAAGAACAGCCACCATTGTCCCTGTGCTAAGTCATTCCCCACTTGGCAGAATCCATCTTTCTCAGGCAGAGCACTCTTCTCCAAGTGGCATCTGCCTGACAGGAACCAATAACACTGCCCATAGGATTTACTCTGCCCTACCTTGTGGAGTACACAAGGCTAAACTAGGCTGCTGAGTACAGCTTGAGGCTATATCATTCATTAAGTTTAACACCTAAGAAACATCTCTGGGAGCTCTGAGACTTAAGCTGACCCTCACCTGGGCCCAGTGTGGGTAAAAGGCAGTGTTGGTATGCAACATGGTTCTTTCTGTACACAAATAGGCTAGCAGAGGGAAACACATGCTGTGTGGATCACTGATATCTCCAGTTTCCCAGGGCCAGTCACAGGCAACATCTGACAAAGGCCTACTACACCAAAGTCTTTGAATATCTACCTAATCCATAGATACAAATACCAAAACAAAACAAAACAAAACAAAACAGCAAATTGGGAAGACAAGGAAACAGACCCCAAGTAAAAGAATAAGAGAATTCTCTAGCTCCAGAAAAAAGAGGTAGATGAAATGGAGGTAAGATTCTCAATTAAAAGTAAAAGAAGATAAGGAAAGTAAAAGGAAAAAAGAAAATTATGGCACCACATAGAAAACAGCATATTTTTTGTATTAATTAAAATATATTATTTAATTAAAATACAAAGACTCTCAGAGTAGGAAAAAATAAAACCTATTTATATATTGTTTACAAAATATCTACTTTAAATGTAAAGATACAATTAGAAGTAAAGGAATTGAGAAAGATATGTCAGGCTAACATTACTTTTTTCAGACAAAGTAGACTTCAGAGCAATGAAAATGATATAAAACAGCATTACATAATGATAAAATAGTATATTCTTCAAAAATACACACTAATCTACGTACCTCATAACAGACTGTCAAAATATGTGAAACAATAAACTGATAGAACAGCAAAGAGAAATAGATGAATTCACTACTTTATTTAGAGTTCAGCACTGCCCTATCAGTAGCGGACAGATACGGTAGGCAAAACAAATAAGTAAATAAATAAATGAATAGGTAAAGATGTAGTTGAAATTGTTTTGGATGAAATTATAAATAAAATTTTTTTCTTCATTTCCCTTCTTGAAAGTTTATTATTGGTGTATAAAATGCAACTGATTACTGGATATTTATGTTATAGTCTTCTACTTTACTGAATTCATTTATCAGTTCTAATATTTGTTTGGTAGAATCTTTAGGGTTCTCTACTTACAGTATAATGTCATCTTCAAATAAAATACCTAGGAACAAATTTAACCCAAGGATGTAAAAGGTATGTATTCATTAAATTATAAGATACTAAAGAAAGAAATTGAAGTAGATAGAAACATACACATGTTGTGTTCATTGATAGGAAAAATCAACATTATTAACATGCACATACTACTCAAATCAATGTGTAGATTCAATGCAATTACTATCAAGATACCAATGAGGTATTTCACAGAACTGGAACCACAAAAGACCTGGAATAGCCCCAGAAATCTTCAGAAAGAAGAACAAAGTTGAAGGAATGATGTTACTTGAAATAAAATTATAATACAAGGCCATAGTAATCAAAATAGCATGGTGCTGGCATAAAAACAGACATATAGATCACTGGACTAGAACAGAGAAGCCAGAAATAAATCCATGCTTTATGGTCAATTAATATCATTCATGGTATTATGGTCATTAACAATGCTGGTAATAATGGGCATTGCGATCATTAATAATATTTATGACCATAATGAATAATAAATTTAATAAAGAAAATAAGAAATAGATGCATTTGGAGTAAATGGTACCATACATCAACTAGATCTAATTGACATTTATGAAATAGTGCATCAGACAACAAAGAAATACACATTCTTCTCAAGCTCACATGGAACTACATCAAGATGGATGAGATTCTGGGCCATAAACCTTACCTTGACAAATGTAAAAGAACAGATATCTACAAATTATGCTTGCAGACCACAATTGACTTAAACTAAAAACTAATAACAGAGGATAGCTAGAAGATTCCAAATTATTCAGAGATTTTAGAGATTTCTTAATAATATATGAAACAATAAGAAGTTTCAAGAAAAAATTTAAATTATTTTACACTAAAAGAAAATGAAAACATAACCTATCAATATGTGAGGGATGCATGAAAAGCTATAAAGTAAAATAAAATGAATTGAAAGCATATTTTAAAAGAGAAGATATAAAATCATTGATCTATGCTTCTAGCCTCAGAAACTAGAAAAATATGAGCAAATTAAATATAAACTAAGTTGAATAAAATAAAGGATGATTATTACAATAGAAGTCACCACAAATGAAATAGGAGAATAATAGAGAAAACTCAAAGAAATCAAAATCTTATTTGTCAAGAAGATTACTAATATTGATAAACCCCAAGCTATGCTAAGAGAGAAGACATGAATTATTAATATCAAAAACAAAAGAAGAACCATCACCACTGCAACCATGGATATTATAGAATAATTAAGAAATATTATGAATAATATGCTCACAAATTTGGCAATTTAGATGAAAAAATCAGTTTGTTGAAAGACACAATCTACCAAACTCATATAGCAGAAACAGATGACTTGAATAGCTTTTAAAGAAATTTAATAAAGTAAATCACATTTCAAAAGAGGAAGCACAATGCCCAGAAGTTTCCTCTGGCGAATTCAACCAACTTTTAAAGAAGAAACAATGCTGATTATTTATAATCTGTTCCATAATGTAGAAATAAGGAGTATGCTTCCTAAGATGCTTATTCTGTGAGGCGATATTCTAAAGCCAAATTAAAACAAAGACATTACTAGAAAGGGAATCTACAGACAAGTGTCTCTTGTGAATATGCAAAAATCCTCAACATAATATTAACAAATGAAATATAACAATCTAGAAAAATAATTATATACCACAAACAAGTGGAATTTATTTCAGGCATGCAAAGCTGGATCAACATTCAAAAATCAATTAATTTAATTTGTCACATCAAGAAGCTAAACAAAAACAATCATATAGTCATATCAATAGATGCAGAAAAAGCACTTGACAAAATCCAGCAGCCATTTATAACAGAAGCTCTCAATAAACTTGGAAAAGGAGAGAACTACCTCAGCTTGATAAAAATATTTATCAAGAAACAAAAAACACTACAGCTAACGTCCTACTAACAATGATGAAAGACTAGATGCTACCCCCTTAAGATCAGAAATAAGGAAAGTATACGGCTTTTCACCAAATCTATTCAACGTTATACTGGAAAGGTTACTGAATGCAATAGGACAAGAAACAAAATAAAATGAATAAATATTGGAAAGGAAGAAATAAAATTGTTTGTTTTTAAAGATGACCTTATTAGCTATGTATAAAATAACTCAGGAGACTAACAAAATGACTCCTGGAACTAGTACGCATCAAAGAGCAAAATGCTTAGGTAAAAATCTAACAAAATATAGTGAAGTCTATATGAGGAAAACTATAAAACTCTGATGAAAAAATCAAAGCTCTAAATAAATGAAGAACTATTGTATATCCATGGATAGAAAGATTCAATATCATAAAAATGTCAGTTCTTCCCAATTTGATCTATAGATTCAATAAAATCTCAATTAGAATTTCAGCAAGTTGCCTTATGAAAAATGACAAAATAACTCTAAAGTTTATGTAGTAAAGCGAAAGACCCAGAATAGTCAATGTACTGTTGAAGAATGGCAAAGTCAGAGACTGACACTACCTAGGTCGTGATCTACGATAAAAGCTGTAGAAATCCAAAAAGTGTGATCTCGGTGAAAGAATAGACTAATGAAACTGAATAGGGAGTCAAGAAAACTCCTACACAGATATAGTCAATTGATCTTTCACAAAGGAGCAAAGCAATAAAACAGAGAAAGAATAGTCTTTTCAAACCTGGTACTGGAGCAACTGTTCAGGTACACACAAAAAATAAAAATGTGTTTAGATATTGACCTTACACTATTACAAAAATCAATCAAAATGGATCATACATCTTAAGTAAAATATAAAACCATAAAACTTCTAGAGGGTAGCAGAGGAGAAAATCTACATGCCCTCAGGACAGCACCCAAAGACTAATCCATGCCAAAAAATTGGTAAGTTGGACTTTATTAAAATTAAACACCTCTGCTTTGCAAAAGATTCTCTTGAGAAAATGAAAAGACAAGCCACAGACTTAGAGAGAAGTTTTTTGAAATACCTATCTAATAAAATAATGGTAATTAATATACATAAGAACTCTCAAAATTCAAGAAAAATAAAAAGTGGGCAAAAGGATTAAATAGATAACTCATTGAAGAAAGATACACAAATGGCAAATACACATAGAGAAAGGTATTCAATATTATGTATCATTAAGAAATTACAAATTAAAATAACAACGATATACCATTATATACCTATTATAATTGCCAAAATATGCCCTGGCTGGTGCAGCCCAGTGGTTGAGTGCCAGCCTGGGAACCAATGGGTCACTCGTTTGATTCTCAGTCTGGGCACACGTCTGGGTTGTGGGCCAGGTCCCCAGTTGGGGACACGCAAGAAGCAACTGCACATTGATGTTTCTCTCCCTCTCTCTCTCTTCCCCCCTCTAAAAAACTAAATAAATAAAATCGATGAAAAAAGCATTGCCAAAAAATCCAAAATACAATTCTGAATGTCAGTGAAGATGTGGACCAACAGATATTATCATTCACTGCATGGAAATGCAAAACGATGCAGTGACTTTGGAAGACAGTTTCACAGTTTCTTTAAAGGCTATACATATTCTCACCATATGATATGGCAATTATGTTCCTAGGCATTTAATCAAATGTAGTGAAAACCAATGTGCATACAAACACTGAACACGAATGTTTATAGATAGCAGCTTTATTCCTTTGCCAAAAATTGGAAGCAACCAAGACATCTTTCACTTGGTTACTGGATAGACAAACAGTGGCATGCCTATCGTAAAATAAAATATTATTTAGTGATAAAAATGAGCTATCAAGCCACAAAAGGACATGGAATAAACAAGAGCATATTGCTAGGTAAACAAAGCCAATCTGAAAGGGCTTTTGTATGATTCCAGCTATATGACATTCTGTAAAAGGCAGAACTGTAGAAACGGTAAAAAAATCAATTTTTAGAGGGTTTGGTAAAGGTAATAAACACGTGGAGCAAAGTATATTTTTAGGGCAGTGAAACTCTTTTATATGATAATGGGATGATGGGTACATGCCTTTATGCATTTGGCAAAATCCATATAGTGGCAAAACACAAAGAAGTTTCCCTAGTGTAAGTGACGGACTTTAGTTAAGAGCAATGTATCAATATCCATTCATCAAATATTGTACCAAATATGCCACACCGATACAAAATGTTAATACCAGGGAAAACTGGGGAAGTGGTAGTAGAAAGAAGCACTGGGAAGTTTATGGGAGCTCTCTGTATTTGCTACTCAATTTTTCTGTAAACCTACATTGCTCTTACAATTAATTTTATCAATTTAAAAAACATTAAAATATTAGGAACCACATTATATACAGGAAAAATTAAGGAAGGGTAATATGAAATAAAAGTCACATAAAACCTCCACGTATGTGCTCTGTGCCCTTTCTGTGATATTTACCTTGTTAGGTTTTGTGCTTTTTCCCCCCAAAGACTTTCTCCTCATTAAGTAAAAGGTCAAGTAGAATTCAGTCCATATTTATTATTCCTTCAAAAATTCTTTGCTGGAAAAGATTTTGTTAACCTTTTCTTTACAGGTGCCCCTTTATAAGGCCATTCTTTACCTACCAGAGTCCCCACGCCCACTTAGCCTGGTCTCAGCCGAGGCAGGGAGAATTTGCAGAGCTGCTCTTGCTTGGCTCCTATTTCTATGTCTACCTAGCCTGCTGTAATGAAGGGAATTAATTCAATCTGGGTAAAGAAGAAAAAAATGTATTACAGAAGATTCTTAGATCACTTAAGCACCAGCCAATAATCTTTTTTACTATAAAAGTCACAGTTAGGAAGGTAGATTCGATTTCATCTGCTTATATTTAAAAGGTCATATTAAATGGGCTGTTCATTCACACACTCAAAAAATATTTAGGATTAGTAAATTAATGGTGTTCAAAGAGTTATTTAAATAACCCACTAGGTTTTTAATGACAAACGTAATCATAGAAAACTTTCATTTGTATAACAATTTTTTTCTCCAAATATTAATAAAAATGTGACAAAGAAAAATATGCAAATGCAGGGTTAGTTGAATGTCAGAAAGCTTAGTGAAGGATATTGGCTTTGCAATCAAACAGTTTCCTAGAACTCTGGAAAGCCACTAATGAGATCTGGGACCTTGTAAAGGTCAATTAACATTTGAGCACCTTCACCTCCTCGAGTTCTCACCTTTGCAACAAGAACGGTGAGTCCAGCTAATCTACATCACTGCCAGCCCCACTGTTCCCTCAATGTCAACACTCCATTTCAGTGCACCGAATAAACATATTTTTTAAATTACAGATCCATTTCCACAGAAATTATTTCACCACAATTAAATCTTAGGTATACAAAGTAACAATGTACCTCATTAAATATTTCAAAAACATGAAATGCACTTAGGTTGAAATGAATAAATTTAACCAACTGGTTCTCGTTCTCTAAAATGATCTATTTCAACACAAGCACACTGGCTTTCTCATTAGCATCAAATAATTACATCTTCCTTTTGACAGACTACACAGTGTGATGGCTAGCAAAAGAATAGACTAGTTTTAAGAGATTCAACCCAAGTAATTATAGAAAGAAGGCTCTAGAGTATTTGACAAATACAAACCATAAACCATGTCAAACATACCGCAGTTGATATACACTCTTCAAGTCTCCCTGTAATGTAAACCTGAACCAAGGCAGGGTCACTAACTTTAGTGGTATCCAGACCTGGTTGTCCTGAAAAACACTTAGAAGCTTAATAAGCTTCTGTTTCCAGGTCCTGTTTCCAGAACCTGTAGCACATTTAGTGAATCAAAGTCTCCCAGGGCCAGGGGCTTATCAGTGTTTATTGTTCAAAGACTCCCAGTTCATGCTCTTGTACACTGAAGTTTTAATCCATGGCATATGAGGTCTGTCCAGGAAAAGGCCAGTCATTGTTAATATAATGACAACAGTTCATGTGACATCAGTATAACCTAGCAGCCCAGGAGTGTGGACTGGAATGTACACATGTGAACAATGACAACTTCACTGTATTAGTCAGGGGGGGCAGTAGACACCATTGAATGAGCATGTGTATGTATGGCCATTGCATTGAAAATGACTGAGTGAGTAGAGCAATGAATCTGAATCAAACTTTGCATTAAGCTTGAACGTTCCTCCATGGAAACTATTTGGATGATTCAGAAGGTCACTGCTATGGGCAACTGATGATTGGCAGCTTTATCATGACAATGCACACTCTCATGCATCATGTCTTGGGCAGAGTTTTCTGGTGAAACATCAAATCACCCAGACGACTCTGCCCCTCTACAACCCAGATTCGGTGTCCTGTGATTTCTGGCTTTTCCTAAAACAAAAATCACCTTTGAAAGGGGTGAGATTTCAGACTGCTGATGAGATTCAGGAAAATATGATAGGGCAGCTGATGGCCATTAGGGGAACTGTGTGAGGTCCCAAGGTGCTTACTTCGAAGGGGACTGAGGTATCATTGTCCTATGTACAATGTTTCTTGTATCTTCCTAAGTAAATATCTATTTTTCATATACAGAGCTAGATACTTTGTGGACAGCCCTTATATGCTATGGTAGATACTCAGTGAAATACCAATACTCATAACTTCCGCTGCTCATGCCTATGTAATTTATGCTATTTTATTTTCCTTTACATAATGTCTAAAAATTACTTCTTTTTGTTAATGCCCCATCTAATGAAGGACACGTTCTTTTATTTTTGTTTCATTAGTGTAATTGGGAACACATAAATATATTTTAAGATGACTTACATACTTTATAATCTTGACATTTCAACAGAGGAATAATAACAGTAGCAAACATTTACATAATGGCTGTTGTTCTAAGTGTTTTAAGAATACTGACTCTACCAACTAAGTAAGTAACATTATTAGCCTCATTTTATGAATGACAAAAAGAAGCCTAGTGAAGCTATGTAATCTGCCCATGGTTACTAAGGAAAGTGTTAGAATTGGGATTTGAACTCAGAATAGTGTGCTCTTAATCCACACTTTATATGGTTAATTTATTTTCATCTTTTAGAGTGTTTTTAAAATGTTCTTTTTAAATATTTTTTATTTTGTTGTGCAATTACAGTTGTCCCCATCCCCCCCATTACCCTACCCTGCCCTACACACCCCCACCTGCCACCTTCAGTCTCACGAGCCCATTGTCTTTGTCCATGGGTCCTTCATACACATTCCTAGATCTCAACACAGGTTCACATCAGGGTATGATAGTGTGTTCCCCAGTTTCTGATAGCTCTTGAATCAGTCTCTGATTCAGTAGGTGAAAGAAGGATCTGTGGACAGGTACCAAGATATATCTCCTTGTGGCAGTTTGCTGGCACTCGTACAGCATGCTGTTCGTTAGTCAACGCGTAGCCTGGTGTAAGAGTCTGGCAGCGTCTGATAGGATGCGGGTTGCATGGACCTCACATCGCCTGTGTGTGTCTGCGAGTCTGTGTGCTGTCTTATCGGACTAGGGAATAAATCTGAGGAGTGTGCCAACATCGCTTGGCTCTTGTTTCAGACGCCTTGTCGACACTTGGCAAAGGCTCAGAGAGTGCAGCCATTAAGTGACCACAAGGTCATTTACACTTACCAAAAGAAATACATAACGGAAGGTATGATACAATAAGAGGTATGATAATTGGGGGAAAGAGCTTTAACATTAAATCATTTACAGCATAATTTTAAAGCAAAGCCTTTCTGTATCTTACTAGCTATAGAGGTCAATGTTGACCTCTATACTTTGCTATACCTCCTCTTCTCACTAGAACATCTGCTCAAATCAGTTTTATAAATATGCTGACAGACTGATATATTGGCCAGCCACAACTGTGTTATAATTTAGTTTTTATTAACAATTTTATTCATGTATTATATTATCATATATTTGACACATTTTTGTCAAATACATGAATAGAATCTTATGAAAGTGCTCTTAAATTTTAGGGTGATTATTTTTACACATGGTTTCCCTATTTCCTTCCTACTCTATAGTACCTTATGCACATCCCTTAAATCTTCTAGTATAACGCTGATTCATCATTTTGATGGCTCCATAATACTTTATGATGTGGTTACACCTTTTATACTTTTGAAGGTCTTTCATATTTTTCATCAAAATGACTACTATACCAATGCAATAAAGATATTTTGATAGGTTAACTTAAAACGGTGGTTCTAACCAAGGGAGACTTCATCCCCAAAGGACATTGAGCAATGCCCAGGGATACATTAGCTTGCTACACTTGGAAGGGGTGGGTGAAGGCCAAGGATGCTCTAACTATGTTACAACACACAGGGCAGATCCCCACAACTAACAATGATCTGACCAGAATGTCTGTAATGCCAAGTTTGCAAAATTCACAGTTAAAGAATATCTGTCTTTTTAATATTTAGAGCTGTCCTCAGGGTGCTTCCTTAATGTTGTAACACTGCAATGCTACCAAAAAATTTAAGAGTAGTCCTTTTGTTACCTGTTTCAAAGTTCCAACCTGAATATAGATGACGGCCCTTTAATTTTTTGCCAGGTTGATGAGTGTGAATGAGACTTCTTGTTGTTATCATAAATTACTACTGAATGTGAGCAAAATTCTTAAATTTGATCATCATTTAAATTTATTATTATATGTCCACTTATAGCATGTCCTACAGTTATCAACATTTCAAATGATTTTTACAGATAATTGTTTTCAGTTGCTTTTTGGTGGAATAATTTTGGCCATTAAAATGTTTGATGTTTCTTTCTTTTTCTGAATTTAATTTAATTTAATTAATTTATTTTTTTCATTACCTTTTAGTCCTTTTATATCACCCAGCATCACCATACAGTTGCTCATTTACTTAAATATGTCTGTCTTCTTACTTCTGAGTTTTTCCTCAATATTATATTGCCCACTTATAGATTTTTTATTTTGACAATTATATATAGCGATGTAATTAATATCCATTATAAAATATAAAACATTTCTATTACCCAAGATATTTCTTTGATGTATAATTTTTTCCGCTCTCTGGCTTATATATTTCTTTCTTAAGAATGTCTTTTCATTAGCAGATACTTTAAGTTTTGATTAAATCCAATTTATTAATTTTCTTCTTTCATGTTCAGTGATTTTTAAGTCCTCTCTAAAAATATTTGCAGGCATTAATGTCATAAAATATATTACTACATTTTCTTCCAGAAAATTATGGTTGTAGCTTTTTCCTTTAGGTTTGAGATACATGTGAAGTTAGTTTTTGGGTACTGTGGTAGAATTTGAGGTTTAGTTTGCTCTGAACAAGTTTTCAGTTGTTCTAAGTACAATTAAAAAAAAAACTTTTCTTATTGAATTGACTTGGAAACTTGATTAAATATTGATTGACCATGAATGCGTTATGGTCTATTTTAGGATTCTCTAGTCTATTTTATTGATCTTTTAGCTCCTTTTTGTTCACTAACACCATTCTTCCCTGATTACTATAGTTTTATGGTAATCCTTGAAATCAGGAAGTATAGGTCTTGAAACTGTTTATCTTCTCCAAAGTTGTTTTGGTTATTCTAAATTATTTAAATTTCCACGCAGATTTTAAAATAAGTTGTCAGCCCTGGCTGGTGTGACTCAGTCGATTGAGGGGTGGCCTGTGAACCAAAGGGTTGTTGGTTTGATTCCTAGTCAGGACACATGTCTGGGTTGCAGGCCAGGTCCCCAGTAGGGGGCGTGCGAGAGGCAACTACACATTGATGTTTCTCTCTCTCTTTCTCCCTCCCTTCCAACTTTCTAAAGGTAAAATAAATAAAATCTTAAAAAAATAAAAAAATAAAATAAACTGTCAAATTTATCAATAAAACTACCTGGGGTTTTGATTCCAGATGCGTTAAATCTATAAATGTTTCAATAGGAACATACTAACAGCAGTAAGTCTTCCAACCTATAAAAATGCATATCTCTCCTTTTCTTTAGATATTATGGGACTTCTATCACATTGTTGTGTATGTTTCGTTGTAGATGACTTGCACTGTTGGAAAGTTTCCAACAGATTTATTCCTAGGAAGTTGATCATTTTTTATGTCATTGTAAATTGTTTTGTTTTTTAATTTCACTTTCAGATTGTTTGCTACTATTATATGGAATACAATTGCTTTTTAAATTGATTTTGTTTAAACATAATTTTGTTAAATTGATAAATGTTCAACCAATTTAAAAGATCCTTGGTTTTGATATGACCCTTATATTCTTTTAATTTAATCACTTCATTTAGGAACTTCTTTTTCCAGAAATATTGTAAAGTACATATCATAAAAATAATTATTTGTGTAGAAAGTCTGGTCATTTCACAAACACTATACCAAGTACCCTTTAAAATGTACCTCTGAACCAACAAGAATGTAAGGGAGGTTTAGGTTAACCAATTTGTTCCAGTTTACCTAGGGATTTTCCAGGTTCAAAACTAAAAGTTCCATACTTCGGGCGCTACTTTTGTTCTGGTTAACTGGCACCAGCAGTACATTAATTTTCTATTTCTGTATAACACATCACAACAGATATAACATTTAAAACTATGAACACATTTATTCATTATGTTTCAGTTTGCTTAGGTCCAGAGGAAGGACTCCCATAATGCCGTCAAGGTGTTATCTGGTCTGCCTTTCAGGAGGTTTGACTGAAGAAGAATCTGCCTCCCAACATACTCTTGGCTGAATTTGTTTCCTTGCTGTGAGAGTCTATCAGCAGATCCATGCCATGTGGCTCTCTCTACAGGTCCCCTCACAACTTGGCATCTCATCTTCTCTGAGAGACAGCCTATTTTGTGTACGCTGAAGGATGAAGTTATATTTATACCTGTGTCTATATTTATCATCCTATTCCCTTTGCAATATAATGAAGCCTAATCATGAGAGTTATCATCATCTTTGACATATTTTGTTAGTCAGGAGCAAGTCACATGACTCATTCTCACTCAAGCAAAGGATGTGGACATGACAGCCATGTCCTTGGGTCTATCTGTCTATGACAATTCACCCTCTAATCCCCAATGATTCATGGACCTCCCAAAGACAAAATACATTTACTTCTCTCCCAGGGCTCCTGAGTCTCATACTGGCAGCTAAAAGTCCCCATATGCCATCATTCAAATCCAGTCAAGTTATGGATTAGATTCCTATGTGTAGTTCCATTAAATGCAGCTACTAACACAGTATACCTCTTCATCCATGGATCTGTGTAAATAGAAACAAGCACTACCTTAAAAGTTACCTATATAATATAGTGGGGAAGCATAGAATAAAAGCTATATACATACATTCCTGCTGAAGAAAGGAGGAAATATAAAATACAAGTGGTAGTGCTGTAATCCAGCTCCTGAATCCTAGCTGGCTAGGAGCCTGTCTTCGGCTTTTCCCAGAACTCTATGGCCAGAAAGATTCTTGACATTTTAGCTATGTTCACTTTCTCATGCTAATTCCATGTGCTCCCCTTAAGTACTTAAGTAAAGTGGTTTTGATATTGTTGTCAGTAGTTTTGCTTTGCCTTGTTATTTTTTTTAAGATTTTATTTGTTTATTTTCAGAGAGAGAAGGGAGGGAGAAAGAACAATGTATGGTTGCCTCTCACATGGCCCTCACGGGGACCTGGCCCGCAACCCAGGCATATGCCCCGACTGGGAATCGAACCGGGACCCTCTGGTTCCCAGCCCACGCTCAATCCACTGAGCTACACCAGCCGGGCCTGCCTTGTTATTTTTAACATATCACTAAAAGTTCTTCAGAACAAGTAGTATAAGGCTAGAAAACCTATCTCAGAACATATTAAAAAGAAAATTATAACATTCAAGTCATGTTGGCTAACTTCTTGACCAACTGGGACAAATTGACTTTGATCTTATTGGCAAAGAAATTAAATAAAAACCTCCAAATCATTACATAGCTTGACCTCATGAAATAATAGATACCTTCATGTATATCCAAATACATTTGCATTTTATGGATTCTTCATAAAATAATGGAATATATAAAGTCATATACTACATAATATAAGTAGACAGTATTATATAGTATTAAATAATATATCATTTCTATATATATAAAGTCTAAGAACTATCTAAAAGTCTAAAGTCTAGCAACACATTAGACTAAGTCTATATATATTCTGACCTTTACAGATTCAATTATTATTTTCCAAAACATAAATTTCTGGGCTTTTAAAATATATATTATGAATATTATAAAGAGACCGTGTTCTTCCCTTGATATTCTAAGTGATGGAGTAAACATAGACAGTAAGTGTGAAATACGTCCTGTCAGATAGTCAACTTTCTTCTCATAGCCAAGGCAGTGCGCTAGGGTTTGTGGGAGCGTGAGAGAGAAATAGCCAATGCTTCTGCATTGGAAAAGAAATGCATTATGCTAAAGAAACAAATGCTAGTCATAATCCTTTGGTGAAGCCTACTCACTAGCCCCATCAATATTCTTATTCGGATTTCTAACACTTGTTTTTCCATGGGAAATGATTTGTTTTACCTAAATAACTAACTTATTGAACACATTCAGAAATTAATTCTATTTATTCATTGAAGTTTTCCCATAAATGTATATAGCTCTTCCCCTCAAAAAAACAACATTATAACAGAATGGATAAGATACTTAAAATAGTAATGAATAACAAATTCAGAATGTGGTCAGAGTCAGGTTAGTGATCTGTATAGTGAGCGTCCCATAGTCCAGAAAAGTGAGAATGCTGTACTTGAGAGAGAGCAGGCTTCACAGAAGTGAGATGGGAGACTCTTTAAAGATGGGTAAGAAGACTGAGAAAGAAGACAGTCCAACAAAAGCACAGGTGAAGGTGCAGAAATCTATAAACCTCTCTTAAAGCTAACTCTGAAATTATTCTATTCCAGATTTATTGATAAAACTGAAATGGTGAAGTTAAGGGTGTTATTTATTAACAGGTCTTTATCCCTTTCTCTTTCTCTTGCCCTTTGTTGCAGATTTAAAGCACATAATTTAAAGAAAGCTGAAATCCTTTTCCGACAGTGTTGTAGGCTGCAGAATCCAGGAAGATCTTTGAGCAAGTAACAGAAGGAAGTTTTAAAACTTTCTATTTTCAATCTCTGGTCAAGACGGGAGCATAGGTAAATGGAGTACTTGCATTTTCCTACAACATTCTTCTACAACCTGTTGTGAAATCCAGTAGGTCACATCAGTCTTGAATTAATTTTTGTTTTTTAAAAGATTTTATTTATTTTTAGAGAGAGGGAAAGGGAGGGAGAAAGGGAGAGAAACAGCAATGTATGGTTGGCTCTCACATGGCCCTCTCTGGGAACCTGGCCCACAACCCAGGCATGTGCCCTGACTGGGAATTGAACCAGCGACCCTTTGGTTCCCAGCCCATGCTCAATCTACTGAGCTACACCAGCCAGGGCAGTCTTGAATTAATTTTTAACTTAAAAAAAAGAATTAGGCTTTATAATTTTTCCATTCAACTATGCAGTTTTCTTTCACTGAATTTTAATATCATTCTTTATGCCATTTCAGTATTATTCCAATTAAACAATAGTCTTTTGTTTGATCTAATGTCTTACTATGTAAGTTTTCATTGGACTGAGTGTTCCCTTGAGATTTCATGTCTTCACTGGTCATTGACCCCATTTTTGGTATCACTTTCCTTCAGTTCTTTTCTTTCACCTCCAATTCTCTATCTTGTTCTCTGCCTCAACTTTTGCTTCTGTGCTTGTATGACTTTTTAAAAATTTTTTTTTTCTTTGATGCTGACTACAAGATCTGTTCTTTTATTGCCCCCTGCTCTGTTCTGGTTTCTTCTCCTTCCTGATCTGCTTCACCATCCTGATGAGGTTCACACTTTTAAGAAAGAGAGAATCAGCATCCTCAATCAATTCCATTTAATTTCCCTACCCACCGCATTGGCTCTTTCAAACTACAGAAGTGGCCGTCCAAATATAAGGCTTCATCACCAGATACCTATCTAAACTATAGTAATTCACTTGAGTGAGAACTTAAAGTAAATGACTTGAGTTTCTGTCTTCTCCATTGCACACTGTAATTTCTGTTTCCAAAGGACTTCTCTTTAATGTACAGCTACTCAAAAATGTGTGATGGTCAATAGTCATTGGCAATGCTAAATCTAATATACTCCATAACTGAATTATAATAACACTTTGTGCTGGACACAACCTAATCAATCCCCAGTGGGTTATATCCTTACAAAATCTCCTTCCCTTTAGTGCTGGTAGAATCTGTAAGTTTCTTCAAACTAATAGAATAGAGTACCTATGGTGAAATATCATTTGAGATTAAAAAAAAGTTTAAAAGAAGAAGTCTTTTCAATAGTTCCAAGTATCTTAAAAATAAGAAACAGATTAGTGGATTGCTAGATCTGAAGGCTTGGAAGGTATGGGAATAGCTGTTAATGAACCCAAAATTAAATGTGGTGATAGTTGAACATTGTGACTATTTAAAAAATACATTGATTTGTATACTTTAAAAAGGTGAATTATATACTGTGTGATTTACATCTTAGTGTAGTTGTTATACAGAAATAAAAGAAAATTGGCATTTATAAAATCTTCTTATATACAGACATTTTGAATTTCAGGAGTAAAGATGTTTGAAGTTAAAAAAAGAGAATATATTGAAGCTCAGAATATGGAGTTACATGTTTTGCAATATAATAGCCAATTCATGACAATGGAATGAGGGATAAATTCTATTAATCTTACATGTCCAATTTATAAGAGCTCTCATTATATATACGACAGAACCAAGGAACCAAAGACTCTTACCTTTAGATAGATAAGGGAATAAGAACGTAAAATCTAAATATTCCTAAGTATTACAGTTATTTTTTAAATGAAATAACAATATTCTCTTTTCCCATCTTTTATCTTTATACTCTGAAGTAAATGCCTCATTAAAAGAAAAATGCATTCAGAATAGTATTTTGGCACAGAAAGTGTGTGCAGGGAGGTGCTACCTAATTTGATAGAACTTAAAGTAATTTTTATTTTCAAATTTAAGTTTATATTTGACATTAGTCTGCTTTTGCAAAGTTTTTTATGCCTTTGTTTATTATGGTATTGGGAATGAATTATATCATAGACAGAGATCTTTGCCACAAATGGGCTGATCATCCTTGGGAAGTGGATGTCAAAGTGTGCAATATGATGGCTAAGTTACAAAAGCTACATGGCATTTAGAACTACAGTTCATGCTGTGAACTGCCATGTATATTTTATCAGTATTATATCTATATAAAGTTAGTTAATATGCTGGAATAATTAACTCCATAAGAAGAATTTCTTTCATGACATTATTTGAGGATAACATTTGTGTCTGATTATGGAATTATCTATTTCACTACAGCATGGTAAAAGCTAAGTTTTACCATTCATGAGAACTAATTTTATTTTAAATTACTGCTACTTCTTTTTAGCACAAGAAAATTGGATTCTTTAAACAAGATATGATGTGGAAATGAGTCTTCTTATAGGAAGCAGAGAGGTCATGACAGGGCATCTACGAACTTGTCTAATTTATGTAAAAGAAATATAATGCAACCCTCTAAAAATTTTTCGATATAAAAATATATTGACTCAATCACCGCTGACTAGATTGAATTTGGGAGAATGAGGCTGTTTGGAAAGAAGGCAAAATTGCATCTAGTAAAATTATTAGATTCATGTAGACCCAAATAGGAAATTCTTATTTCTACATGTCAATGCTTGACCTCACTTACCTCATAGGTAGCAGAGGGATGTGATTAGTAGTAGATTTATCAGTACGGTTTCTTCTCAAGGGCTTAAAATAATGATGAGACTCAGTTGCCATATTATCTAATCTCAATGAGGACAAAATTTAATTTGAATTATTAAAACAACAATTAGCTCATTGAAAATATCCTAATTGTAATACTAGCTTAATGGCAAGATGGTATTTTGAAAAATACAGTAGTTCTCTGTTATCTGTAGGGTATAGATCCACAGCGGATGCTTGAATCTGCACATAGTGCCAAACTCTATACTATGTTTAATTTATGTCAGGCACAGTAAGATATTAACAATGATAACTAATAATAAAATACAAAATATATATCAATATACTATAATAAAAGTTATGTTAGCTCTGACTGGTATAGCTCATTGAATTCTGTGCCAGCCTGCAAAGCAAAGGGTTGTCGGTTTGATTCCCAGTCAGGTCATATGCCTGGGCAGTGGGCCAGGTCCCAAGTAGGGGGCGCACAAGAGGCAACCACACCTTGATGTTTCTCTTCTTTTCTTCCTCCTTCCCTTCCTCTCTAAAAATAAATAAATAACATCTTTTTTAAAAAATTATGTGAATATAGCATTATTAAGTAGAATAAGGGTTACTTGAAACAAGCTCTGCAATACCTCTGCAATACCATGACAGTCAATCAGTTAAGTTTCTAATGGACAAGTAGCACAAACGGCATGAATACAATGGACTAAAAATGATCCATGACAGATGGCTGGAGTTGATGGTACTGGATTTCATCCCATTATTCATAATGGCAGGAAATGTAAAACATAGATTGCTTATTTCTGGATTTTTTCATTTAATATTTTCAGACCATGGTTATCTGTGAGTAAGTGAAACCACAGAAAGCAAAACTAAGACTACAGGGCAACTACTATATAGCTAGAGTTAGACAAACAAGCATGTCGCATTCATAGAGACTTTAAAGAGTTGTCCTGATACTGCATTTCAAAAACTCAGAGAAGCATTCAGAGAATTAGTTTAGAGGAGTGGGAAAAGGTACAGAGAATAAGTAGCATAAATGGTAGGTAGAAAACAGACAGGGGGAGGTTAAGAATAGTATAGGAAATGTAGAAGCCAAAGAATTTATGCGTATGACCCATGGACAAGAACTAAAGGGGAGGAATGTGGGGGGGGTGGTATGCGGGGCAGAGGGGAATAAAGGGGGGTAATGGGACAACTGTAATAGCTTAATCAATAAAATATTTTTATTTTTATTTATTTATTTTTTTAAAGATTTTATTTATTTATTTTTAGACAGAGGGGAAGGGAGGGAGACAGAGAGGGAGAGAAACAGCAATGTGTGGTTGCCTCTCACATGTCCCCCACTGGGGACCCGGCCTGCAACCCAGGCATGTGCCCCGACTGGGAATCGAACCAGGACCGCTTGGTTCCCAGTCCGCGCTCAATCCACTGAGCCACACCAGCCAGGCCAATAAAATATGTTTAATAGAGAAAAAGTTTAAAGGGAGCTTACTATTTGTTTTAGTTTGCTTCATTTTTCTTCCTCTTTTTTTTTTTTTACATATTTTTACAATAACCCATGGATCATTACAGAGAATATTTTCAGGTTATCATGTAATGTCAGTTGCAAGGATTTGTGCTTTACTAATGAAGTTTGATATAAATTTTTTCTAGCAAATTATACATGACAATATTAGCCTTGTTAACGCTTTGTCTAATAGGAAAAAATGACATGCCGCAAGCATTTCCTATCTAGTTTCATTAACTCTGGTATTACGGTCCACACTGCCAACATTGCTAGTTCGACTGTTATGGTTTTCTGTGTTAAAGTCTCCAACTGCTTTCAGATATTCTGCCATGTCTCCCTCAATACATATGCATGAAGAGGAGAGGAAAGACTTGGAGACTTCATATAATTCAGAAAGACACATGCTTAAGAATGACAGTCAATTTTTCCTTTTAATATTCTAGACTCCATAAATTTGGCTTGCATTATTTGAATGTGTAGTATTTTTAAAATAGAAAATTTCATTTGAAGTATAGGTAGTATTCTTTTAACATTATACTTTATACTGTTTAAATACAATATTAAGTAGTTAAACTTACTATGTTGTATGAGGAACATAATGTTAATTTTCTTTTAATTATTTTGAAGAAACTTCGTTTCTATAATATTTAAAAAGTTGGGGAGAGTGATTCATTAAGATGAAAACATGGGCTGTCCCCTTCACAAGAAGACCAACTAGCATCTATCCATAGACAAGACACCACTGTGAAAGTCCTAGAACCCAGGGGTGAGGCTAAAGCCCCATCCTGGAACACAAAGACTGAGAAGGACCTGATTAGAAGGGTAAGAAGGGCCGTTTCACTTTGACTGCATCACCTCTCCCCCATGCTGGCACATCACCTCACCAAAGTCCCCGCAGCTTACTTTTCCTATGGGACAAGTAAGGCCAAGGCACATCCAGGTTTCTTGTTCCAAAGATAATGAAAGGGCATCTGTGAGGATTCACCACTAAGGATGAGATAAGGAGAAAGAAAGGGTTACAGCAACCAGGGCTTATATCTCGGCAGACCAAGTCCTTGCTTACAACAGTGGCCAAGCAAAGATCTCAGCCAGCGGCTTTGTCTAACTGTAGAGTTGAGCTAGTGGTCCCATCTGGCCAGGGGCTCAGTTGGCAGTTTTGCATGATTTGAGTTCCTACCCAAGAGGCTCTGCTGACTGTGAAACTCACACTGTGGCCCCACATATCTGGGAGGCAAGTTCAAAACTCCACCTAAATGGTAAGCAAATTTTACTGACCACCAAGGTGGGAGAGCAAATTTGCAACCCCACCAATGGTGAACATAGTCTCTGTCCCACCCTATCAGGAAGCCTGGTCAGAGAATCCAGGCAGGTCTGGAGCCCATTATATAGACCTCCGAGGGAAGGGAGCCAAGTCAGCCTCACCCAACTGTTGAACATAGTCCCTGGTCCTGAGTAGCCAGCAGGCCTGAACAGTGACCTTGGGCTGCCTGCAAACTTACCTTGTGCCCAGTCTACAACCGCACCCAGCAGCAGACCCTAGCCTATGGCCTTGCTTAATTGTACACAGACTGTGGCTTTTCCTGAACAAGGAGTACAGCTGCTGTCTCTGTTAAATCATGATACATAGACTGCAGCTCAGCCAATCTAGGAGCACAGACAGTAACTCTGCTTGACTATGAAATAGAGTCTGCAGCCCCAACTAACTTCAGGATACAGCGGAGAATCTTCCCAATCAGAGAGCTCAGAAAGTAACCTTGAATGACAGGGGAAAATAATCAATAGGCTACTGAATTGTGAAGCTCAGCTTGTGGCCCTGCCCAATTCTGCAGCATAGTCCGTGGTACCCTCTGATTGGAGAGTAGATCCTGAGGCCCCACTTGACTGGGAACAATTATGGACCCAGCCTAGAGCACCATGGGATTGCAGAGTTTAACTAGTGACAACATTCTGCCAGAGAAGACAGCCTGGGACTCCACAGAGCCCAGCTAGTGGCCCTATCTGACAGCAGAGCATAGGTAGCAGCTCTATACTACCAGGAAGCCCACACAGCAACCTCATTTTAATGCAGAGCCCAACCAGCAAGCCACCCAACTGGGACACTGCTGAGCTCAGCCAGTGACACTACTCCCCACTCCACTCTGATTTCAGAGCATGGGCAGTGGCCCTGCCCAGCTAAGGACCTTGGTAGTAAGCCCAGCTTGCCTGAGGACAATACCAGCTGACCCATCCGGCATCCCAAGCTGAGCAGACTGGTAAAGGTCTTTCTCTGCTAAAGCAGACCTGTAAAGTCTAGAACAGAAGACCAGTAACTCAGATGTAGATGTCAACACAAGGAGACAAGAAGCACAAACAACTGGATAAACATGACTCAACCAAAGGAACTAATAAAGTTCTAATACCTGGCCATAAAGAAATGGAGAACTATGAACTGTCAAGGAATTCAGAGTAATCCTTTTAAAGGATTTCAGTAAATACAAAAATACATAGACAGACAATTAAATAATATATTTTTTTAAAAAAGCATAAACCAAATGAGTTCAATAAAAATATAGAAACCATCAAAACACTAAAAAGGTGGAAAGACCCCCATACTCATTTTATCAGGCCAGCATTACCTTAATAGTGCAGTGAAAATTAAATATAAGGAATAAGGAAAAAATTATTTCATAGAACTTTGTTAGTATCTTAGGATATTTTGATGTGTTTATTTACCTGTTATACTATGTAGTTTTGACTGATTGTCTCTCTCACATTATTTTCTGGGCAGCTTCCATGTAAATAAAAGGACAATAGATGACATTACATTCATATGCAGAATAAGGACATTTAGGTCAACAACAGAGGGCACAGGTCACGGTGGCCCTGTAAGATTATAATGGAGCTCAGAGTTCCTTCATAGCCCTTCGTAAGATCTTAGCCTGGTCAATGAACAAGGTGCAGCAAAAGTAGGTTTACAGTTGTGAGCATGTGAAACGCAGATTATATTCCTGTATTGTTATTTATTAATTATTATATTATTTTCCATCCAAACAACTGCAAACCTACTTTTGTCTCACCCTGCACTACTGTGTTGTGCCATCTCACTTATTGATAGGAATGCCATGGGTAGAGGCCAGAGGGTAGTCACCTGGGCTTTCAATAAGCTTCCCACACACATCACCCCTTTCTAAACCAGTGTTCCAGTGGAACTGAACCTTGTGGTTCTTCTTACAATTGCTGGACACCCTTCAGCATGGGCCTGGGGTGTGGCTTTTACAGGTGAGAAGGATGCGGGCCTTGGGTTTCCCAGGCTCATTCTTTACTGGTGAATTTAAAACATAAGAGTGTAAATTTAAAGGTGGGAAGAGGAACAAAAAAAGAAGTAGCTCAATGGCCAGTTACAGAAATCAATTAAGATCTAAAACAAAGGAGCCTCAGTGTGGAGAGGTGGTCTGGCTCTGTATCTAGTCTTTTGGCTGACAGTGTGAGCTAGCCTTAGTTGAAGCTGGACGCCTTTTTGAAATGGGTGCCTGAGAAAGTGGGTGTCTGGGCGATCTAAGCTTGAGGCAGGCTCCCGCTGTACAAAAAGAAAACCATCTGTCAGTGCTTACACTACGATTACCTGGTTATGGTGATGCTGGCATGAAGACAACACACTGTGCTGTCAATGGCGTACAAGGTTAGCACATGCCATTGCAGTAGTAGACTACTCCATCTAGGCTTGTGTAAACGCACTCTGCGATGTTCACACAAGGCAGACATGGCCTAAGGATGCAGTTCTCAGAGCATACCCCCTTGGTTAAGCAGCACGCGATTGCATGGCTCTTTTTGAACATTTCTCATAGGATTTTACCAAATTTTGGCACTGAATATATGTACTATTCTCAAAGTTAATATTTTATAAATGAACGTTTGCAACTTTTAGCTTATTAATTTAAGAACACAATAGCAATAAAATTCAATGGACACATCATGAACAGAGAAAACAATCATAATATTTTCATAGTAAATGTAAAAATATGGCATATGACTTAAAGTGTTATTTTCTTATCTTACAAAGGAACTTATATAAATATGCTTGTGCAGAATTTTTGTTTTTAATTTTTACTATATTGTCATCATATCTCACATATTATTTTTAAATGCATTTCGCACAATTTTTTATGAATTGCTTTATGCATTGAATGCTAGTGTTATCTGAGATATTCTATATTTATTCATTCTTTTCCTGTTTTACATGATATATTTTGATATATATTTACATGTAATATTTTATAAAATATATTTTACATTATGAATACAAAATAATTTTTGTCATTATTTTATTGATGAACAAGCATGGAGTATGAGTGTTCCTTAACTTCTAGTCCTTTTATTTCTGAAGGATATATATTAAAATCCTGTATTTCCGAATTTTAAAACTTTTATATTTTTCTATTAATAGCTATTGTCCCATTGGTTCACCTCCCCACTCCAACTATAGCAAATGACACTCTCATTAGCAATAAAATTTTATTGATTATTTCTAGCTCTGGATATTATAATTACATAAATTTAAGCCATTTATATGATTAATAATGACTTGAGCTATATGATATAGTTTCTATTTTATATATACATTTGTTATTGGGAATGATTTGCCCTTTCTATAACAAAGCCTTCATAATTATAATTTTAAGAAATTGTATCTTTGTAATTTCAAGTGGAACACTTTTTTTATTGTTGTTTTGTCATAGTTGTTCCAATTTTTTCCCCATTGCTCTCTCCTGCCCTGCCCACTCTCCTTTTTCCACAGTTAATCCTCCTGCTGTTGTCTATGGCCATGGTCCTTTATACATGTTCCTTGACTAAACCCTTCCCCTTCCTCCCCCGTTATTCCTTCCTCCTCTTCTCTCTGGTCACTGTCAGTCTGTACTTTGTTTCCCTGTTTGTGGTTCTAATTTGCTCATTTGTTTGTTTTGTTCAGTAGGTTGCACTTATAGGTGACATCATAGGTATTTGTCTTTTGCTGCTTGGCTTATTTCCCTTAGTATAATATTCTCCAGTTCCATCTATGCTGTCGCAAACGGTAAGAGTTCCTTCTTTTTTTCTGTTGTGTACTATTTCAATGTGTTTGATCCACTCATTTACTGATGGGCATTTAGGCTGCTTCCAGCACTTGACTGTTTGTAAATAACGCTGCTATGAACATTGGGGTGCATAGGTTCTTTTGAATTGGTGTTTCAGGATTCTTGGGGTATAAACCTAGGAATGGGATTACTGGATCAAAAGGCAGTTCCATTTTTCGATTTTTGAGGAAGTTCCATACTGTTTTCCACAGTGGCTGCACCAGTCTGCATTCCCACCAACAGTGCAGTACGGTTCCCTTTTCTCCACATCCTCACGAGCCCTTGTTGATTTGTTAATGATGGCCATTCTAACTAGTGTGAGGTGGTCTCTCATTGTAGTGTTAATTTGCAGCTCTTTGATGGCTAGTGATGTTGAGCATTCTTTCATATTTCTTTGGGCCCTGTGTATGTCAAGTGGAACATTCTTTTTATAAAAATTTTAAGTGTCGGAGTTTCTTTGTCTGAAGAAATCAAATTCCAAAATAATCCCCAATTTACTTTAATACATTCAATTAGGTTTATGTGCATATTTAAATATAGTATTTTAAAGAAAGTTATATTTAACCCCATAACATAATTATAGTCAATAAGAAATGATAGGAAGGAATAAATAAAATCTTAAAAAAAAAAAAAAACAACGGTTGGTGTGGCTCAGTGAATTGAGTGTGGGCTGTGAACCAAAGGGTCGCCGGTTCTATTCCCAGTCAGGGCACATGCCTGCCTTGCAGGCCAGGTCCCCACATTGATGTTTCTCTCCCTCTCTCCCTCCCTTCCCTTCTGTCTAAAAATAAATAAATAAAATCTTAAAAAAGAAATGATAAGAAGGGTACTTCCTGAGATTGTGACAATCATTGATTTTTCAGATGTGAATGCATTCCTCTGACATCCTTGTGTGTGGAAAGGTTGATGATACCGCATCAGCTCACTCTGGCTATTACACTTCTCTGTCGCTAGCTCCTAGACGAATGTAATTCTCCAACCTGGTATAGAATTGAGTAAATACAAGTGAAATATAAGGTTACCCATAAATTCTTTATTAAAGAAGTAATGTAGGAATCTTTTAACTCATATATTAAACTCAACATAGAATATACAGGCATATGTGCAAATAGTGAAAAACTTTTTCAAAGTACAGCTGACAACACATATTAAGTTCCCTGAGGCCCAAGCTTTTAACATCACCTACTTGGTTCCAATAGCCTTCCTTTCAAGTAAAATAATGTTCTGAATATTTCAGAAGCTTTATACACTCTGGGGAAGTTATTTATCACCTGAAACTAATATAATTTTAAAAGCATACTTTAAGTGTTTTTGTGAGCCTTGCAATTATATACATCTATTTATAAATTTTATGAAACTCATTGACTATATATTTGTTTAAGCTGGAATTGCTTTTCTATTTCTTGGCTTTTAAGATGCATTTTACTCTTGCTGTTGGGTAAAAGAGATTCCTTTAAAGATTACATCAACCTTTTATACTCTATAATCACAATTCTATTCAAGGACAGCTTCATGTGTGTGGAGCTGTGTTCAGAAGGCCCCTATTTTCATGTTGTGCTGTCTCTGTCTTTAAATTCTTAGTAATTTAATAATTAATAATTGTTTAATAATTAACCATTAGTAATTTTAATAATTAATAAGTTTCATATTGCATTGGGCTTGTTCATAATAGCAGTCCAAAACCCCACCTTCTTAGCCACTAAAAATTTCCTAAAATGTTTTATGAAATACATGTTGGTCATAATCAACCTTCCTGAGGCTATCTGTAAAATAAATACAAATCCACCAACTTTTCACCATTGGCATATATGGAACTACATCCAATCTCACTCATAACCCACCACTATCATCCCTGACCGTCATATAAAATGCAAGTCTCACTACTCATTCTGCTCTTCTAGAATCTCATACACATAAGGACATACATTCTTGCCTTTGCTAACTTCCTGAGATTGTCACTCTGAAACTTCATTATCCCTTTCAAAAGGATAATGCAAGGATGTTTCATACATCATTTTGCTTCCCTTGCACCGCTCTAATTGATAGGTTGTTCATAGTCTTCATAACCTTGGCACCTGAAGGTGGTGTCTGGAAATGTCTAGCACTGCATATGTGCACCTATACTTATGGGTCTTGCATCCTCCGGAAACAGTCATTTCAGTTTTGAAGACTCAAGTAAGTTGCTTGCACTAGTATACCTCATACTGCTCTTTTTTTTAAAAAAAAAGATTATCTGATATTTATTATTACTGTTAAAATTAAAGTTGGCAAACAATATTATATTAGTTCAGGTTTAGTGACTTAGACATTTATAAAACTTAAAAATGATCACCTAGATAAGTCTAGCATCTTTGTCCTCTAATATTTGAAGACATCAAGACCTCTCAAACCCAACTATATTCCTGGGCATAATTAATCTTTCATACATGGCTCATCACACAAGGTAGCCCCCGCCCCCAGTTCCTTCAACTCCACATCTTCATCCCAAGTTACTAACTCATGGCCATAAATTTGATTCTGTCACAGTTCAGGTCCATTCTTCCTGTGAAATCTTAAGACCCAACACATTCTCTACTACAATTTCCTAAATTTTAAGTTCTATAATTCCTTTACCCCTCTTGACTCCACATGGACTATAAACATTAAAATATGTATGCCAGCTTCTTACTGAACTCAGATTATTCAAAACAATAATTATTTTCTTCCCTTCAGTCTCCTGCATCATCCACTTTGTAGAACAACAAACAAAAAAATTCACTTGTTTGTCCACCAAAAATTGTAGGAATCTTCTTACCCCTCTACCTCTTTCACAATTAAACTTTCAATTAATTGGCAACTGGAGCATTTTATTTTTTTTAAATGCTTTCTTCCCTTCTGTGTCTTATCCTAGTAAGTGTTCCTTACTAGGGTTGTTGTTTTAGCCTTCTAACATGGCTGTCTATTTTCAGTTTTACCTCTCTCTTTTTTAGTCCATCTTACATACGTTAATCGAAAAAGATCACATCAACTAGGTCCACTGTCTTACAGTCACCAGAAGTACAACCCAAAGTCTTTATTATGACCTAGAAGGCCCCTCGTTGTCTGACGATGGTCTATAACCTCAGTCACATCACCTGACATTTTATCCTGGCATAAGCATACTTGCTTTTTTCTTCTTAATAAGAAAACGTAAACACTGATGCTGGTCTTTATTAAGACCCTTTTGAAGCTTCCCTTTTCTGTACTGTGAAAAATCCCTTTAATATGTGTGTATTTTGTATAACATGAGTTATATTTTTATAATTACTGTATTTTTGAACTATAAGATGCACTTCCCCTTCCTAAATTTAGGAGGAAAATGGGGGTATGTCTTATAGTCCGAATGTAGCTGAATTATAGTCTGAACGTTATTTATGTTATTAAATATTTTACCACATTTTTTGCTTCAAATTTTTTTCCTATTTTCCTCCTCTAAAACCTAGGTGTGTCTTATGGTCTGAAAAATACAGTACTTATTTGTTAAATTTTATTACTAATTCTTATTCTGTGAAAAGGGATTTTTCTGTACCTCTTTTTGTCTCAGGAAGCAGGCATATTGCCTGGAAAGATACAACTGATTTAAAATAGTCTTCACTGAGAGAAGGAATAGTTTTTATGTGGTGTCCATTTAGCACAGAATAAATCTTAAGTGTACAAAATGGATCTCAATTCATATCTTAAGTAGCCAAAGCACAGCCTAATTCATGCTACTAGGCTAAGAGTCAAGCTAATTCAACCACGAGAAAAGATCCCTGTCTTTTGCAGTGGCAAGGCCTGAATACTTTAGATATAATGTATTTCTTGCTCTCCTCCACTCATATTCCAAAGAGCAAATGACATAAGTGGCAATTTAATAAACAATGGTGACATTTTCCTATACAGGTAGTTTACCTGTATCTACAACTTAGATTTTCGACTGCTTAATCTAGTTTTCCTGCCACTGCTGCATGAAACTGGGCGCCAATATATTTAAATAAGGCAAACAATATTAACTTAGAAAATATATGTTATAAAAATCATCAGTTCTTATAGAACATACATATATTCAATATGTGACATTATAAAGATTTTTCTGGAGTTCACTGGTAAGAATTTGTTGTGTTTTTTTTTTTTTTTTTTTTACGATTTTATTTATTTGTTTATAGAGAGAGGGGAAGGGAAGGAGAAAAAGAGGGAGAGAAACATCACTGTGTGGTTGCCTCTCGTGTGCCCCTGGCCAGGGTCCTGGTCTGCAACCCAGGCATGCGCTCTGACTTGGAATCGAATCTGAACCCTTTGGTTTGCAGGCCCCTGCTCAATCCACTGAGCTGTACCAGCGAGGACACTGATAAGAATTTAGATGTTTAGAGGGACCTTGTTCTCTGCCTATCCTTGTGGTCTCTGATGACATTACCTGCTCTCCTCAGGCCAGCTCTCTACTGAGCATCACGTCTTCAATGAAGTTGCCAAGTTCAATGGAGAGTATTTTAAAGTGGGTATTAAAATCGCCAAACCATCTGTGACTATCCAGACCACATTAGAAGTTTTGGGAATGGATGATGAAAGCGATGATGACCCAGTTCCTCTACCAAATGTTAACACAGCAATATTATAAAAGGTCGTTCACGGGTGCACCCGCCACAAGGATGGCCCTCCTCCTCCTGAGGACGCAAAGGATCGTGGTGCAAAGAGAAGTGAATTGTCACTGACACTGTAACACTGTAAGGATTGTTCCAAATACTAGGTGCACTGCTCTGTTTATAATTGCTAGTAGTAAACAAACAGAAGACAAATGCAGCAGCAAATGAACTGTATTAGCAGAGTACTGTCCTCATTGCAAGTGTAGTTTGGGTACAGACTCCAAACCTATGGCTGAGCTTCTTCCAGTATGATCAAAAAAATTCTTTTCTCTTTGTTCTGAATAAAACTGACTTGTGGATTCTTTATGTTAAAAAAAATTAAATGTTTACTATATTTAGATAAAAATTTGGTATGAGGTAAATAAAAGCATGTGAAAGAATAAAGAAGTAAGAACAGATACAAGTGAGTTTTCAACTTTGGTAAAGATTTCAAACAGATGTGTCAATTTGGAGAAATAAAAAAATACATTAAAAAACGTAAGGTGTGTCTTTTGGGGAAACTCTATAGTGATATAAATTCAATTTTACAATTAAAAAGTATTCTTCTGATAATAAATCTGTTGAAAAGTCACAGGCTGTTGCTAGGAGAATAATTATATGTAAACATTTTATATCTGTTAGTACAAGAAGATAGAGTAGAAAATGAGCTGTTTTTCCTGTGTGTGAAAATATGTTTAGTGGTTCTTCTGAGTTGTCTGGTAAAGTACAAAGTTAAGTCGGAGAAGGGGACAGCATATCTCATTCCTTTCTGTGTTATTAAGGTAAAGCTCATGGATAATATTGCTTCTCCTCTAGTACTGGCAATGGAGACGGTCCCCACTGTCTTATGATACAACTCCCTTGCGCTCACATGTTAAGCGTTTTTGAACTGTCTTTGCAGAAATCTTTACTGTAAAGCTATGCATTCTTCCTTTTTTATTCCTCTTTTCCTGCCAAGAGCAAGGCAGCAAAAGACTCAATGTGAGTGTTTCATTATCAAGTTAAGCAAAACAAATGTCATATACTAAACTAAAAGTATGTTTGACTCCAATATATGATTCAAGACAATTTAGAATCAAATTTCTATTCAAAGTATAAATAAACAATATGACGGATAATTTATCTGACTTATACATAAAGGTTAAAGAGATATACACCATACAATGAGATTTGTTGGCTCATCATACATTTTTCATCCAGTCACAGTACCTGATGACCAGTTGTTTATTCTTTTTTTATGGCATAAATACCTCACTATGGCTATTACAAAAACTATTTATTCATTTCCTATTTGTCTAGTTATACATTGTGACCCTGATAACACACTATCATGATTAATGTAGATTAAAAATAAATCAGAAAGTCAGAAAGTGTTATTTCTCAAATTTGTTCATTTTTTTCAAAGTCGTTTAGTTTATATTAGGTCCTTCTAATTTTTCAAGGGACTTTTAGAATAACTCTGTCAATTCTTAATAAAAAATGAAAGAGATGTTTCTTTGAGGATGTATACAATTCACAGATCAATTTTGGTAGAACAAACATCTTTTGTATTAAATATTTTATGGTTGCTCTAATACAGTTGTCCTGATTGTTGCCCGTTTGCTCTCCCCCACCCAGCCCAACCGCACTCCCACAGTCAGCCCCCACCCTGTTGTCCATGTCCATGGGTCACTCACACATGTTCTGTGACTACTCCCTTCCCCTTCTTTCTCCTCTTGTTACCCCTCCCCACTCCTCTGCGGTTGCTGTCAGTCCATTTCTTGTTTTCATGCTTCTGATTCTAGTTTGCTCTTTCTTTTGCTTTGTTCATTAGGTTCCTCTTACAGTTAAGATCACATGGTATTTGTATTTCACCATCTAGCTTATTTCACTTAGCATAATATTCTCCAGTTCCATCAATGCTGTCCCAAAAGGTAGGAGTTCCTTCTTTCTTTCTGTTGCGTAGTATTCCATTGTCCCATATGTACCAGTACCACACTTTTCTGATCGACTTATTTACTGATGGGCACATAGGCCATTTCTTGCACCTGGCTATTGTAAATAACACTGCTGTGAACATTGGGGTGCATGAGTTCTTTTGAATCAGTGTTTCAGGATTCTTAGGGTACAATCCCAGCATTGGAATCACTGGGTCAAAAGGCAGTTCCATTTTTAGTTTTTTGAGTAAATTCCATCATGTTTTCCACCAGTCTGCATTTCCACCAACAGCGCACTAGGATTTCCTTTACTCCGCATCCTTGATTTATTAATGATAGCCATTCTGACCAATGTGAGGTGGTTTCTCATTGTGGTTTAAATTTCCATCTCTCTGATGGCTAGTGATGTTGAGCATTTTTTCATGTCTATGGGCCCTCTGTGTGTCCTCCTCGGGGAAGTGTTTATCCAGGTCTTTAGCCCATTTTTTAATTGGACTGTTTATGTTTATGGTGTTGAGTCATATGAGTTCTTTATATATTTTGGAGATCAGACCTTTGTCTAATGTATCATTATCAAGTATGTTCTCCTATGCAGTAGATTCCTTTTTCATTTTGATGATAGTTTCTTTAGCCATGCAAAAGCTTTTTAACTTCATATAGCCCCATTTGTTTATGTTTTCCTTTATTTCCCTTGCCTTAGGAGATATATCTACAAAAATTATTGCTCTGTAGGATATCTGAAATTTTATTGCTTATGTTTTCCTCTGTGACTCTTATTGTGTCACAATTTATATTTACATCTTTTATCCATCTTAATTTTATTCTGGTGTATGGTGTAATTTGTTGGTCTAGTTTCATTTTTTTGCAACTATGTGTCTACTTCTCATAACACCATTTATTGAAGAGGTTATTGTTTTCTGTTTTCAAAGGCAGACCACATGGTAGGACACAAAACAAGCCTCAACAAATTCAAGAAAATTGATGTCACATCAAGCATCTCATATCACAGTGGCTTGAAACTAGAAACCAACCTGAAGGAAAAAACTCAAAAACTTTCAAATACATGGAGACTGAATAACATGCTACTAAACAATGAATGGGTATGCAATGAGATCAAGAAGAACTAAAAAAGTATCTGGAAACAAAGTAAAATGAACACACAACAGCCCAAAAGCTATGGGACATAGTAAAGGCAGTCGTGAGAGGGAAGTTCATAGCAACACAGGCATACTTAAAAAGATGGGAAAATCTGAAATAAACAACCTAACCTTACACCTACAAGAACTAAAGGGACAAAAACAAAGTCCATAGCAAGTAGAAGGAAGGAAATAATCAATATCAGAGAAAAAATAAATGACTCTAAAAGACTGAAAAATAATTCAAAGGATCAATAGATCAATTAAGCTGGTTCTTTGAAAAGATAAACAAAGTTTACAAGCCTTTAATTGGATTCATTAAGAAAAAAATAGAAAGGGCCCAAATAAAAGCAGAAATGAAAGAGGAGAATTACAACTGATAACACAGAAATATAAAGGATTTGTAAGAAATTACTATGAACAACTATATGCCAAGAAAGTTGACAACCCAGGTGAAATGGACACATTTCTAGAAACATATAATCTTCCAAAACTGAATGAAGAAGAAGCAGAAGCCTGAATAGACAGATAACAACTAGTGAAATTGAAGTAGTAATAAAAAAAAAATCCTGGCATACAAAAGCCTTAAAGCAGATGGATTCACAGGCAAATTTTACCAAACATTTAAAAAAGAACTGACGCATGTCCTTCTCAAACTATTCCAATAAGTCAACAAGAGAGAAGACTCCCAAACTCTTTTTACGAGGGCAATACTGTCCTAATTCCAAAACCAGATAAAGACACTGCAAAGAATAAAAACTACAGGCCAATATTTCTGATGAACATAGATGCTAAAATCCTCAATAAAATATTGGCAAACTGGATCCAGCACTACATTAAAAAGATCACAATCCATGATCAAGTGGGATTCATCCTAGGGATGCAAGGATGGTACAATATCTGTAAATCAAAAAACATTATACACCACATAAATAAAATGAAAGACTAAAATCACACGATCATGTTGATTCTGAAAAAGCATTTGGTAAAGTTCAGCACTCATTTATGAAAAAATAGTTAGTAAAATGTGAACATAGGGAACATACCTCAAAATAATAAAGGCCATCTATGAGAAACCTACAGCCAACATCATACTCAACGGGCAGAATCTAAAAGCTTTCCCCTTAAGATTAGGAACAAGACAAAGGCGCTCACTTCTACCGCTTTAACTCAACACAGTACGGGAAGTTCTAGCCACAGTGATCAGACAAGCAAATGATATAAAAGCCATCCAAACTGGAAAGGAGGAAGTAAAACTGTGATTATTTGCAGGTGACATGACAGTGTACATAGAAAACCCTGTATTCTCCACCAAAAAACTATTCAATCTAATAAGTGAATTTGGCAAAATAGTGGTATATGAAGCCAATATTCAGAAATCAAAGGCAGTTTTATACACCAGCATGAAATATCAAAAGCAGAAACTAGAGGAAAATAACCAATTTACTATAGCAACAAGAGAAATAAAGTTCCTAGGAATAAACTTAACCAAGAAGGCAAAAGACCCATACTAGGAAAACTACAGAAGAGTGAAGAAAGAAATGAAGGAAGATACAAATAAATGGAAGCATATACCGTGTTATAGATAGGAAGAACTGACATCATTAAAACGTCCATATTACCTAAAGCAACCTATAGATTCAGTGCAATCCCTATTTAAATACCAATGGCATATTTCACAGATCTAGAACAAATATTTCAAAAATTTATATGGAACCAAATATGACCCCAAATAGTTTCGGCAAACTTAAAAAAGAACAAAGTAGGAGGGATCACAACATCTGATATCAAACTATAGTACAAGGCCACTGTAAGCAAACAGTCTGGTACTGGCATAAGAGCAGACACATAAATCAATAGAACAGAAGACAGAGCTCAGAAATAAACCCATGGCTCTATGGTCAATTCATATTTGATAAAGGGGGAGGATCATAAAAGGGAGAATCAGCATCTTAATAGTAAGTTTTTTGATCCATGAACATAATATATCTGTACATTATTTATGCCCTTGCTTTTTATCAGCACAGTTTTATTGTTTTCAGTGTATGGTAGGTTTTTCACATGTTCATCATAGTTATTATTTCTTCATACTTTATTGCTATTATTATAACATATTATTTTTATAATGTCAATTGCCAGTTGTTTTTTATAATATATAGAAATATAACTTATTTTTATTCTTTGATTCTATATCATACCAAAAAACATTATCCTTTTTATAGATTCCATAAATTTTTCTAATAAACAATTATGACTAAAAATAAACACCATATTACTTCATCTCTACATAGATGATAAATTCTTGTGTAAGTGGAAACAGTTTTATTCCATTCTTTCCAGTATAGATGCCTTTTTTTATTTGTTTGTTGGTTTCTTTATTTTATTGAACAGATTAACATCTCTAATATAATGTTGAATAAAGGTGGAATGAGGAAACATTTTCATTTTGTTCCAAATCTTAGAGGAAACAAATTTAGCCTTTCAATAGTGGTATCAGCTATAGATTTTTCATATATTTTCTTTATCAGATTGATTTATTTTGTTCTGAGATATGCTTTCTCTGGTTATTAATACATTTTAACTTTATTTTGACTAGTCTTAAAATATTATGTCTTTGTCATATTTTTCCATTTAACCAATATTTGTGTTTATATTTAAAGTGTATTTTTGGTAAGCAAAATATAATTGGGTCTGAGACTTTAGGTAATCTGATCATTTGTACTTTTAATTATGGCTCTATTAGAATAGTTTCTTTTAATGTAATTACCGATATTGTAAGCTTTCAGACTATAATTGAGCTGTGCATTTTCCATTTGATCTATCTTTGTTCCCATTTTCTTTTATTAGATGGATTCAATAATTTTATGACAGCATTTTATACTTTTGTTGGATTACTAGCTATTTATTATTGTTTTGTTAGTAGAGTGGTTACTTTGGGATGTATCATACACTTCTGAGACAGCCTTCGACTCATATACTACTTCACATGCAGTGTGAGAATCTTGCAATCCTAGATCCACATCTCTCCCCTCCCAGTCTTAATGCAATCGTGATCGTGGTCACACATTTAGGTCACACATATGATGAAAACCTCATAACAGTCTGTTTTGTCTAACCATCATTTATTTTTCACATGTTCTAGATTTAAATAATAAGGAATAATCTTGTTTTTTTAACCCACATAGTTACCATTTCTGGTGGTTTTTATTTCTTTGTGACAACGGGTGTCATTGTCCCTGCTTCATTTTAGATGATTTTGTCGCTGTTTTCAAAGTCATCATGTTTTTCTGAAACTTCTATTCAGTCATTAATTTTATTCCAGTATATTTTTCATCTTAGGCATTGTAGTTTTATTTTCATTTAAAGGTTTGATGTTGATTTTTTCATATGTACCATAGCTATAGCTAACTGAACATATGGAATATGGTTTTAACTGCTTTAATGTCTTTGTCTGCTACTGTTTGGGGCCAGTTTTATTTGATTGATTTTGCTTCTCATTATGGTTTATATTTTTCTATTTCTTTGTTGCCTATTTGTCTTCAATTGGATGTCAGACATTAAAAAGTTTACCTTGTTTCCTACTGAATATTTATAATATGCAAATTATTATTCATCTTTGTTATAGGGCACAGTTATATTACTTGGAAATATTTTAATACTTTTGGGTTTTACTTTTGAGATTTATTAAATCATACCATGGTAGTATTTATTTTAAGTCTAGTTATTTCCTGTTACAGGCATAATACCGTCCACACACTTTTTTAGTCCCATTAATCATGAGGTTTTACATTCTGATTGTTAGGAACAGGGTCTATTATCTCTAATTCTGAGATGGCTCTTTCCTAAGATGTGAATAGCTTCCTTAAACACATGCACTTGTCAGTATTGCACTGAATATTGATCTGCTGAATAATCAAGAGACTGCCTCACAGATTTCTGGAGTGTCCCCTATATGTGCTCTCTTTTATTTATTTTATTTTTTTAAAAAACTATTTGTTTTTAAATAATTAGAGTCACAAGCAGTTGCAAAAATTGTAGTTAGTCTCATGTACCCCTCATACTGCTTTCTCTGATGGTTGTACCTTATGTAGCTTTAGTAGAATATCACACCATGGATCCTAAAATCAACTACATGCTGATGACTTTCCATTTAATTAATCTTGTTTTCATTTTTCAATCACAGTTCACATTCATCACTATCCTGTATTAGTTTCAGATGTATAGCATAGTGGTCCAAAAACCATGTACATAGTCCTCTCTCTCTCTCTTTTTTTTTTTTTAACTTTTTTTTATTGTTGTCCCAGTACAGTTGTTTTAAAAGGCACCGTGTCTTGGTCTCTTTGGACACTGAGCTCCATGTCTTGAATCCAGGGTGATTATCACATTCCTCCTGGATTCCCCTTCTCTGTCACAGTGCCTGGGGTCTCTCTCAAATGGTGATCTGGGCAATCGCCAGACTCATTCATTTGTTTTTCATATTTTAGGAATCACTCTCCTTCATTGTCCAGTGTCTTGAAAAATGTTTCATATACATTTATTCTTCCTTTCCCTTTCCTTCTTTTCTCTTCCCATCTCTTCCCTTCCCTTCCCCTCCCTTCCCTTCTTTTTTTTCTTTCTTTTTTCCTTTCCTCCTTCCTTCCTTCCTTCCTTCTTTCCTTCCTTCCTCCCTCTCTCCCTCCATCCCTCTCTTTCTTTTTTCTTTCTCTTTTCCTATATACATATTTGTTTTTTTCTTCCTTCATTTGTTCATTCTTTGTTGTTGCCTCAGGCAAGAAGGTATGTCCAGTCCCTGTTATTTTATTTCAGCTAGAAATAAGAGAACAAGTTCTTTTATCCTGACTTGAATATGGCAACTAGAATATTATTTGGCCCAGGATTTTTTTATATTAACCACTTTTTAAAATTTCCTAATTTCTAGGCAGATAATGTGGGCATGTTCATGTTACTAAACACAATATATTGACCTAAGACTACTGTAACAGAATAATAAAATATTTATAATGTGAAAATGCTATGCATTTTGAGAAAAAAATTGCATAAGTAAATCTTTAAATATTATCAGTGGATTACCAAGCACCAAACATCTAAGTACAAATTTGTGTAAACTTCTCTATTGTAATTACGTGCTAGTGTAACAAAGGTAAATGATTGAAAAAATAGGTATCACATTTAAATTTTATTACAAATAATAAAAACTATTCCAGATTTATTTTCAAAACAGTACAGTTCAAGGTTGAATCTCAGAGTTAGAATTTCAGGATGTTTTATATTCATAAATTCAAAAGTACAAGTTATAATAACAGTTTTTCCATTTTCTCTGAAGCTCTGATATTTGTGAATACTGACCTAAAAAGAACTCTTGGACATTTGAGTAAAATTGGAATCTACTAAGGAAATCAAACAAAATCTAAAAGATATCTTATTATTGATTCAAAGATCTTGGTACTCTCCTCTTGAACAATGATAAAATAGTTTAATTTTTCCTTTCTCCTGTAAAATAACCTCCCCATTTTCTGATCCCATAATTTAAGTTGTTGAATCATATTTTACTGAAGTTGAAAATGCCTAGTAATTAATATCCCTAAGGAAAAAAGATACGAAGACAATCTACCAGGACAAAGTGTCACAACAAGTACAAAAAAACAAGTATAAAAAACCAAACTGAATGATTTCCTATGAAAATCAGTTATTAGAATTTCATTAAGGCCACCAAAGGAATGGGAAAGGCTGAATTTAGAATTAAGTCCCATTGATTTCACTCTTGACTATTATTAAATACTCTAAGATCAGTTTCATAAAAGCATCATTTCTGTGACACGATCTTTGTTTAAAATTATCTGCCACATAAGCTTACCATTCAAAACAGATTTTTCTTGGGATCCTAAAATCATAGCATACATTCACTCTGGTTGAGGTAACCTTTGTTAAGCTTTCATAAGCATTTAGGTCAAATGTTTTTAAATCCTGGCCAGAGAAGTCAGCAAAGGTAGCTAATGTCAATGCTATATAGTACAATAGGCAATTATTATTATTATTATTATTATTATTATTATTATTATTATTAATCTCCTATAATTAACTTACAAGATCTTCAAAGCCATCATTGACCTGCTCAGATTATCTGTGTCTACATCAGATAGTTTCCTTTCCTTTCTTTTTTTTTTTTTTTTGAAGCTCAGCAAAATAGGCTTTAATTGAATTCCTGTTTATAAGGAAAATAAAGAACTTTTCCTTCTTCACTAAGAAAACAGAATAGACAAATCTCTTTGTTATTGAGGGAAAGGAGAGGATTGAGGAAAGGGAAGGTGTTAGGTGACATTTTAAATTCAGTATTTGCAGCATTTTAGGAAATAATTCACACTCAAGAAAAGCAATTTAATAATGCAAAATCATCCCTGCTACTCATAAGAATTGTTCTGAATGCTAAAATTGCCCTGAATCAGGTGCATTTATTCTGGAGTCCACCTTTTTGGTACAATTGCTGTGTCTGAAACTATGGTTTCAATCATTCCTAATAGAGTTTTTAGTCATCCTAGTGGCTAGGAAAAAGTCTTTCTAGGACACTGAGCTCTATAATCCTTAACCAACAACTCTCTGAAATTCCTTGTAGAATTTAGGCTCATTCTTGTTACTTGAATTCCCTATTTACTGCTGACATTATTTCAAATTTCTATAGTAAATGATTTTCTTTTTAAGTCATTTTTATTGTAATTCTGTTACAGTTGTCACAATTTTTCCTCCTTTGCTCCCCTCTGCCCATCCCACCTACCTCCCCTCACCGCTCCCACAGTCAATTCCCACACTGCTGTGCATGCCCATGGTCATTCATACATGTTCTTTGTTTAGTCCCTTCCCCTCCTTTCCACCACTATCTCCCTCCTTTCTTCCCTCTGGTCGCTTTAAGTCTGTTCCCTGTTTCCACGCCTGTGGTTCTGTATGTCAGTTTATAGTGCCCTGTTTGTGCTCTGTTTGTTTGTTCATTAGATTCCCCTTATAGGTGAAATCATACGTTATTTGTCTTTCATCATCCGGCTTACTTCACTTAGCATAATGCTCTCCAGTTCCATCCATGCTGTAGTGAAAGGTAGGACTTCCTTCTTTCTTTCTGCTGTGCAGCATTCCATTGTACCACATGCACCACAGTATTTTGATCCACTGATTTACTGATGGGCACTTAGATTTTTTCCAGCACTTGGCTATTGTAAATAACACTGCTATGGACATTGGGTACATAAGTTCTTTTGAATTGGTATGTCAGGATTCTTAGGATATAATCCTAGCAGCGGAATCACTGAGTGAAAAGGCAGTTCCATTTTTAGTTTTCTGAGGAAATTCCATACTGTTCTCCACAGTGGCTGCCCCAGTCTGCATTCCCACCAACAGTGCACTAGGGTTCCCTTTTCGCCACACGCTTGCCAGCACTTGTTCCTTTAAAGTTTTCAATAACAACATTTTAAATTAAGAAAGGTAAGTTAATTATTATCTAGCTTAAACTAATATACAAATTCAACAGCATTTGTTAAGAGAACTACCACAAAAATATCTAGAGTTATTTTGGGTGGTAAAAATAAATATCAATAGAATCTTGTTACTTTAAGACTCCACTTAAAATGATGCATATTATCATATTTAGAAACTTGATTTAACTAAAATATACCACAGATCTCAGTTTTCTATAAATTCTATGTGACCTATTATTAAAAAACAATAAAATTGGACTCAACATGTAGTTGTTAGAAGCACACCTTCCCCATATGCACAAAATTATCTTTTGGGCTTAGAAAAAACAAACCAATAGAAAAATACTAATCAATATTATATTCTATTAACAAAAATTTGACTTTGATTGGATTGGATTTATATATTATTTTTTAAATTATTTAAAATAGTATCTTAAGGAAGTTACTAATATAATTTAAAAAGTATTCATTTGACATTTATCAATGAAAACCAGAATAAAGTGTTTCAGTTAGTGTGGTTCTTTTATGTTTGTTATAATTAACAGCTGTATTTATAACATCTTGCCTTTATATTCACATCTTTTTTTCGGATAGCTCTGGAGTTTTGGGTACATACAAATCCAACCTAGTAATCTCATTTTTTCCTTTATGATCTTCTCGGTTTGCCTGAAGCAAACTTGTTCAGAGGGAAGGGCACCTGGAAATGAAGCACTTCTACGCAGAATATCACTCAATATCGATGCATCCATCCTGAAATAGGTAAGAAAAAAAACGCTTTCCCCAAACAAGGTGTTGTTTTGGTTTCTTTTGCCTTAAATAATTATAGGCTGCATAATGCCCAAGCCTAGGATAAATTACCAAACAAGACATACAATTGAGTAAAATTACTTCATACTATTTTTTTTTTTCAGTACAGTCTTGAAGTTGCAGGGGAAATGTGAACATTAGCTCATTTTAGTGCTCCAGAGAAGCATAGTTTGGAGCTACCTTGCTGAAGAAAGAGTGCCTTACCATTTTGAACTTTTTGTTTCTTTTGAAGCAAGGCTGATTCCTTTTCATTTGAAATGCCTGGTTCAGGTCCCACCAACTTCCATGAGGCTCGAACGCTGTGCGCTTCCTTCCTGTGACATTTCTCTGTATTAATTGTTCTGACCTTCAGAAGCAGATTTTTATCATAAAGCTCTCTTTTGGGCTCCAAAATGAAATTGTTTTCTTTGTCTAAATTATTTCCTCATACTTTTGTTTAATTATAAATTAAAATGTTCCGAATGTATTACACTTCAGGAAATGAACGAATACTTTCTAACTTGTGCTAAGAAGACTTTCTTTAGACTCACCAGTCATTGTGCAATACTATCACTTCAATAAGTCTACCTAAACACTCAAACACAAACACGACTTCCACCAAGAGAATACAAAGACCTGTTTCATAATAACCTTAGTTAGAGCCTCTTTTCTTGTGTCCTGCTTGTTTGTTTAAGCAGAGGGACAGAAGAGTTGGCAAAGCAGTCTGAGTGAGGTGTCTGGAATCAGACAGCAAAGAGTAAAGGCCCAGCAGAGGCAGGAAAGTGAAAACGGTGGTAGAAGAGATTTTACAGCTGTGGGTGGTAAACAGTGCAATATACAAATAACATATTATAGATTGTAAAATTGAAACCTATATGATTTTATTAACCATTGTCCCCCATAAATTTAATAAAATTCTTAAAAATAAAAATAAAATTTGAATCTCACACACACACAAAAAATATCCAGCTGTATTAATTAAAAGTCTGAGACTCTGGGAAAATGAATTGCCTGTTTATACATAAGATTTCTCATTTATGTAATCATTGTACCAAAGAGGTACATAATTGTTCCAGAATCATAGAGCTATTCTGAATATTAAATTAACAATAAAAATAAATATTCAACATGCTGCCTGCCAAATAACAAGGTCTATCAACATCACTCCTTTTGATTATGGCAAATATTTACTTACTCAGTAGTATTTATTGAGTAACTACATATTCTGAGGTAGGGATAGAATGATGAACAAAACAAACACCCTGTCTACTGGGCAACTATAATTAGTGACAAACAATAAAAGCAACACAGTTATTAGCACATGATTACATGCTACAATAAAGAATTAAATAATAAATAGAAAGCAGTTACCCAAAGAAAATAAAACAATAGGATAACGTGTCCTAAAATTTTTAAAGTAAAATTTTTGACTGAGGGAGCAATGAATGCTCCTCTGGGAAAGGTACAAAGTTTTTTTTCAAGACATTCAATGATGAATACAAATAAACTCAGGAAAGGGTAGGTTAAGGAAGGAGAGTCACTATACAAGAGAGTTAACAGGTTTGTGAGGCCCAACGGCTGAGAAAAATGATAGGGAACGCCTTGAAGCCGGGAAGGCAGAGGGTGATGGGAAGCTGGAGATTGAAGAGTCTAGATAGCAGACAAGGGGCAGATCATTCAGCACCTAGAGGGTCGAAGTATGGATTGAGCTCAGAGGCTGGTGGAAATGTTTTGGGGATGAGGGGGTGGAAAGGCAGGGATGTAACAAAACAGTTCAGATTTTCATTTTATAATTTTCATTGACTCTAGTATGGAGAATGAATTACAGGTGGCAACATTAATGAGGGAAAATGATCCAGATGGCAACTGCAGAAGCAGAGTTGAAAGAGGACAGTATCTTAGAATTAGTCTAGACAATGGAGATGGAAAGACGTGGGACAGATAGGGGACAGGGCTAGATAGAATAATGAAAATTATGGGAAAGAGAATTTGGGCAAATATGACCTTGTATTTCTAGTTTGTACAAACTAATGCATGGAGGGCTATCCTCTGAGACAGAGAAGAAGGACATTGAGCAAGAAAGAAGGGAGATTATGAACTCGATTTTCTACATGTTGCATTTATATTGTCTTTGTGATATCCACCAAGGAGATCAAGCAGAGAGGTGGATGTGGGAGACCACAGGTCAGGGGGAATCTAGGTTTTGAGTTCCAAGTCTAGAAATACAGTTTATGGATAGTAACTAAAACCATGGATCAGACTGACTGCACTCTGTGAGAATTTAGAAAACTAAAAAAGCAAGCAGTTAAACATGACCTTCTTTCTCCTACTCACATCTCTACACACTGCAAGAATATAAATATTTCTCTTTGGTTTCTTAGTTTACTACATTTTGAATTTTGGAAAAAACTACCCACATCAAAATGTATACTGTTCTGAAATTATACATTTTCCAACAAATAAGACAATAGAGAAAAATGGTTAATTACATAGGTCAGGAGGTTATCACTATAAAAGTTAGAAATCTTAATGGTATAATGGTTAAGGTATTAGAATACTGAGATTTGTTCATGCATGTTTAGTGCAGTGTAATGTATGTTTAGCATGGTGTAATATGATAAAGGCTGGGTTTGGGCAGTAAATTAGCTTACCACTGTCTTCCTGCTACCTTTTTGTTTCAACTCCATGATAGTTTGACATTTCTAGAATTCAGAGAATGTGGGCAGCTTTCTCCTGAGCATCTTCCAGCCGCTGATTGAACAGCAAGGTAAACCAACTGAGTGGCTTATACTTCTTTAAAACAATGTTCCTAACTAGTAAGAACCAGATGAATAAAGAGAAGATCAGAAAATGAAGAAAGAGAACAGAAAAGATGGGAACTTTTGCTTTATATGTGAACATAAATTTTAGCATAGAAGTCAGAATTCATAAAACAAACTGCTAAATATCAAATGTGACATCACAGAATGATGAAATAGTAAGGACCCAGGTAATCAAAGTTACAATACGGGGTTTATGTAGTTTATGTACTCAATGATCATTATAAACATTATGTGGATCTCCTACATGATTGACGATAGAAACAAAAGTAAATCAACATTACAAATTATTTCATATACTATTATCCATTCAATATTTAATTTTGGGAATGTCTCTTTTGTGAAATGAACCTTATTTTTACCATATATTAATATAATATATAGATAATAACTAATTACTAAGTTTAGTAGTATAAATTTAATCAATCATCATCACAGAACCAGTGTTGTATGAAGGTTTGGGAGCATATAATATCTCTGAGAATACTATCAGTGCTGATTTGTCCAGCAATAAATTTAAGTTAATCTAAAGGATTTAACTATTAATAAGAATTTAAAAAATAAAATTAGATGTGATTTCAATATTTACATATGCAAAATCTCATAGGAGGCCCTCATTCCTATAGTAAATATGATTTAAGGTAGTACAAGGATTATTTTCAGAATACTTTTCATTTACAACTCTTTCTGAATAAAAACGCTGATGTATATTTAAAAAATGTGGGACTGGAAATTAAGTCTGATGGGTGTTTTCCATAACTGAACCGTTAAAGTTATTGGTTTTATTTTTTATAATATCTTATGTTAATAGTCCATTAATATTTTCAAATTCTCCAACTAACCAGGAAAGTCTTTAAAAATTACTCATGCCAGATACGCCTCATTTACATAAACATGTATCTGTTATCAAGAAAATCTTTTAAAACTGATCAAGCATTAATATTCTCAAGTATTTTAAGCTGATTTGAATACTTTACAAAACAAAATTTAATCTACTTTTTCCTGAACTGAGTCACAACATCAATATTAATAACATAGTAATTAGTTAATATTCAAACTTTCTTTTAAATATATAAGGTAACTTGCTAAATGTTTATAACTGATTTCCCAAAACTAAATAACTAAATAAAGTAAGTTTTATACTCCTTCAACTAAAGGGGGTAAAACCCAACATATATGATTTAAAAAAAAAGAATAGATCTAAAACTATAGGTAACTAATGAATACATAAATCAAAAACTTCAAGTATCAAAAACTTTAGGTATTGTTGGTACCTAAAATTATAACAGTTTTGGAAAACTATCTTAATTGAGTTATATATATATATATTTACATTTGATCTCCTATTTATAGAAAAATTTGATATATTTGAAAATTGCAAATTAAAGTACTTTCTCTTTAATGTGATATATTACATTAAATGTCTTCAAATACATGATTATGCTCAAGGCTGTTAAGATTCTAATTTAAATCTACTTAATCCATGTAATTGAAGCAATTTAAGGGTTCTTTTGTATCTCTAATCTCACGTACGTCAACATAATTAAAGTACACCTATGTATATTATTTTGTTTTATGTATTGTTTTTGTGATTTAACTTCTCAAGAAGCTGATTCAATCAGCCCAGTTTAAAAAGTTGGTTGATTCTATTTGTTAATGAGAGGTAATTAAGTTTAATTAACATATTCATTGCCATTTTCTGTTTTTCCTTCAATAATGTGTCTGATATCATAGAAACAAGGGCAGACCTTTTCATACCCTCACTACCTGCCAAAACTAGTAACAATCCAGTGCAGAGTAATGAGTCATTTTCCAAAAATGTAAAGCTCAGAAGGAGTTTCATATATGTGAAGGTTTTCTGTAAGTCTTAAAAATACAAGAACTCTACTCAAAGTGTAACATTAGAAATACACGAGAAATAATGTCAACCTGCTTACTAAGTATACACTATTTTATACTGATCCAATGAATCAGGAAATAAGGAAGGCTGAGTGCCAAGGGGCTCAGCAACAGTTTAATTCTAAGAATTTGCACAAGGCAAAAGTAAAGTAGGATAAAAAAGGAAGTTGGGATAGAGAAAATGGCATTGCATTTCATGGAGAAAATAAGAGAGAGAAGATAATGCTGCTGTCCAATAGCCTCCTTCCGTCCACCTCATCCCTCCTGCACTGTAGATTCAAGCCACAGGGATCCCAGATAGTACGCTAAGTCAGTTTCTAGGCCAGCATGTGAGATGCATTTCAGTGGTGTTTACAGCAAGTTTCACCTCACATCAGATAACTGTAAGACTGATATAATTTAATGATACATAGTGATAGAATACTACTTTTCTCAGAATATGAGAACCACTCCACCTAGAGAGTTACCAAAATGAATTTATGTTCAATTTGTGATTACGACTTTAAATCTTGCAAAAAGAAAAGCAATATGTTTGATTCAAAAGAAATTAATGAACCAACTTTTAAGGAGATTACAGCTTGACAAAAACCAGGCTGGCATCTCTTTACCAAAATTGTCAATCTGAAACCTTTCGGATCTACTACCAGAGCATACGGGGGTTGGGGAAATGAGTGAAAAGTGGGAGATGCTTGGATGCTCCGTGGGGACTTACTGTACCTGTGTCCACATCCTTCACCTGTTGCCTGGCTCGAGCTGGCCGGCTCCACTTTGAGCTCTTCCAGGACCAGCCCTTTTTCCTGTGGTCCAGGAAAGTCCAGGCCAGGCACTTCCTCCTCCTCTAGGGACTCAACGTAGAAGAGAGTCCTGGTCGGCTGCTGGGTGCCCTGCCCGGGCGCCCCTTGCTGCAGCCTGGTGGCCACCGGCAGCAGGGTGCCATTCAGTGGGTTGAAGGAAGAGGACAAAGAGGATGGCGAGGAAGACGAAGAGGAGGAAGAAGAGGAAGTCTTCTTCCAGAACGTGCTCACGCTGCCTTTCTCTTGGCTTTTGAGCAGGCGGCTCTGGCTAGGTCCCCAGTGCTCGAAACTGCTGTTGCTGTCCTGTTGCAAGCAGCCGCCCCCCGCCGGGCTGCCAGGGGACGGCGACGGGTGGCTGAAGAGTTTCCAGCGGAGTCGCAGGATGTGCTTCACATCGAAGTCTTTTCGCCCGGAGCCCGACATGCTTGGCGCCAGGAAGGCAAAGGGAGCTCAGCTGGGTCGGGAGTAGACGGGCCAGTTGGTGGGGGAGACCAGCGGAGCCCGAGGTTGGAGAAGGAAGCTGGATGCGCTCTCTGTACCCCTGGAGCAGACGGGGCGAGGCGGGATGCGCGCTCTGCCAGGCGACAACCGGAGCGCGGACGGCAGAGCTGCGCGGCTCAGCTGCGGACAGGTCGCAGGACTTGCGCGTGGGGAGTCCACGGGCTGGGAGCAGAGGAAAAGCGGGACGTCAAGGGTTGATAATCCTCGATCCCCGTGCAGGTGTCCCGTGATTACGGAGGGAGGGACGACCCTGGTGCTGAAGATGCACGAGGGAGGATCTGCCCGCTCTGAAGCTCTGGAGGCTGCGGTAGATGGATACTCCTCCCTGGGATGCGCCCGTGGCACAGCCTCAGTCTGGAAGGTGTGGGCTCTCCTCTCCTTGCAGCTGAGTTCAGTGACTGGAGAGCACAGAGAGAGAAGGAGAGAGAGAGAGCCCCAAGTCGCGAAGAAGCGCTCCCCCGCCCCAGCCTTCTCCGTGCACCTGCGTCCCTGCCCCTGGCTTCTCCGAGAATGCTCTGAGAGCTTGCCGGCTATTTCTGAGAAAGTCAAATGCCTTCTGAGAGGTGGAGAAGGGTGGTTTTATATTGTCAGTTTGTAAAAGAGAAAAATAAATATTTCAGAAAATATAGGGAAGCAAAAGGAAAAGCTGTCAAGGTCCTCACAGTACAATTTTCTCTCTGCCTCAGCGCCTCCTCCTCCCCCATAAGTGACGCAGATGTGCACTGGGGCCTATACCGAGAGATGGAGGGAGGGAGGAAAGGCTTCAATCTTCTTTATGCAAGTGAAGCGGCTGCTCTTATTGTCCCTTTGCGTGGATCTTGTCACCTTTTTTTATCCTTCTTCCTCACTACATTACTGTGTAGCAATAAAAGTAAAGCAAACAGGCATTATGCTTTAGCATCGGTAAATACCAGATATGAATCATGACAGCGCAAACTTAATAAGCTGTCATCCGTTTTCAGGTTGCTGGTTAATGGTTTGAATTATTTAATAAACTGCATCCTTTAACCTTAGCCTTAGTTTCTCTGTAGTGAGACACGGGAGAAACAGGGATACTGGCGCCCAGGGATGATGATGCCACCGTTCGGACACTTACCCTGTGATTCTGCCATCAATGCACTCAGGCAGTACTTAACCCTGGGGGACAGAGGCACACAGTAGAAATTTGAAGATGGGCATCTGAGCGCAGGGAATGAGGATTGCAAAATCGGTGCATTTAGTGTGTAGCTTTACAATGAGAACTCTTATGGTAAACTGAGAAGTGGAATAAAATGGTAAAAGAGAATTTCGCAGAATAATCTACTACATAGATCATGACATAAAATGGGTGGAAGAATTTAGGCAATACATGAATACAGTGACCTCCCTCTTCTGGGGAAAATACTTTCTAAGACTCCCCAGTTGATGCTTGAAACCAGGGATAGTACAGAATCCTATATATACTATATCCACCCCTGCCTTACATGCATACATACCTGTCACTTAAAGGAAGTAGTTAGCGGTTTCTCTTTGGCATATCCAAATTGCCAGCATTACAAACCTAGTGTTGTGGTTTATTATTAAGTAAAATAAGGGTTACTTGAACACAAGTACTGCCATATCTGGAACAGTTGATCTGTTAACCAAGAGGACTTCTGTTACCTACTGGCAGATAGCATACAGAGTATGGATAAAATGAAAAATCACATCCTGGGCTAGACTGAGTGGGACAGTGTGAGATTTCATTATGCTATCCAGAATGTTGCATAATTTAAAACTTATGAATTGTTTATTTCTAGAATTTTCTA
>PVJI01008857.1:56925-68709 GCA_004026765.1 Micronycteris hirsuta
AGGGAAGGAAAAAGTGTATGAAATTATACAACACAAACAGGACTGGGAAAAGTTTCCATCAGAGGTTATGTAGAAATTCGAGGTACAAAAAGTTAAATGATTCCTATAGTAATTGGAGCTTTGTGGTTCTTCTAACTTGATATAATTTTGATTTTAATGAAAATAATATAAAATAAATAATACAAGGATGCTATATCTACATTTTTTATCATTAATATCCAACAATAAACATTCAAAATGATAATGCAAAATTTGTTTTTGTTTTTATCCTGAAATTCCATTTTGGTTTCCCTTTTTACCCTGCAATACTATTAGTATTATACAGCTTAAAAGACACTGTATAGATTTAAAGGTCAGTGATTTATATGTCACAAAAGAGATGTAATAATGAATTTTAGTAAAGGGATATGAATTAACATATTATGGTATACTTAATAGATGAAGACTAATATCTATTTGTTACTCTTATTGAATTATTTAGTTTGCTTAAAACACTGTTTCAGCTTATTATTTAAAATTGTTTCTTTTCTCTGTTTATTAATATGCATACAATACTCTTGCTGGGAAAGACATTTGAATTCTGTTTATCTACATTATCAAATTATGCATGATTAAACAGCCCAAGTGTCCATCAATAGATGAGTGGATAAAACAATTGTTGGCCATTTACGCAGTGGAATACTATTCACTTGTAAAAAAGAAGATTTTACCCTTTGCAAAAGTATGGATGGACCTGGAGAGCATTGTGTTAAGTGAGAAAAGGCAGACAGAGAAAGACACATACTGTATGATTTCACTCATATGTGGTATCTAATGAACAAACTGAACAAATAAGGAAAATGGGAACAGATCATAGATGGAGAACAGGATGACAGCTAAGGGAGCGGGATGTTAGGGGTGGAGGGACTGAGCAAAAAGGAAAAGGACTCATGGACATGGGCAACAGTATGGGGATTGATGGAGGGAGGGGGGCTTAAGGGGACTGAAAGGTGATATAAAACAATACAATACAAAAATTTTAAAAAAGAAAATAAAGTATGCCTAAAAAGGTGGTAAAGTTAAATGATTAAAGAAGATGATGTTATACTTTTAACTTTATTGCTACTAAACTAGTATTGGAAGGAGGAGAGGAGAGAAGAAAAGACAAAGTAATAAAGAAAGGAAAGAGGAAAAGAAAGGAACGAAAAGAGGAAGAAAAAGAAAATGAGAAAAAAGAGGGAAATGGAAAGGAGGATGGAAATAAGAAAAAGATGTAATTTATTAAGATATGACTTAGATTTACATATTAGAAAAATCCTTGAAAAATGTGTTTCTTGAAATATTGCACTAATTCATTTATTTATCCACTATTCAAAATATAATTTTTAGTTGAACATTTACTACATAACGGGGTCTAATGCTAAGAACTAACAAACATGGAAGAATTAAGTTCCTTCCAGCTAGCAGAGAGATATAATATAGAATAATTGTTTGGCTTGTCCTAATTTACAATTGACTTGTGAGTCAATTAAATTAATATCTGAGATAACCAAACTTATAAAGAAGAGGACATTGACATAATAATCATTTTTAAGAATCCAAAAAATCATATTATACTTTGCTTTAAAGACAGAATAAATTCAATTATTCCAATTCTAGGGTTTAATTAAGTTGAACTGTTGTTTCAGTCAGTGAGGGTCTATTTCGTCATGCGAATGTTCATATATAGCCATCGCTCCCTGACACATCTTAGCAGGAAGATTAAATAGGACAATAAAAATCCTGAGATGTTCAAGCATTTACTACTATACACATATATAAAGCTCTTCATATAATTATTAATTCAACATGGATGTTCAATATATTACACTGAAAGTTCCTGCAACTCAAATATTTCAGCAATAAAGAGCTGGATTTAGATCTAAGCATTTTCTTGGCTTTTCTCTTTTAGTAATCATTTTATAAATACATTCAATTAGATGTGTGCTTATCCAGGAGAAGTGAATTCTGATTCTCTTGAGTCTTTTTGACAGCCCTCCTACAATGGCTGTTAAGTTGCTTCTATATAGTAATATTGAATAAAGCATTTAAATGGCTAATCATGATCCAATTTAAAAGTTCATACCTTATGATGTTTCTATATTGTTCTCATTTTTGTTTATCTTTGTTTTACTTTAATGAAACATATCTATGCATATCATTAGAAAATCTCATTTAAAATGAGTGGATGTCATTGAAATTGAGTGCACAATGTTGTGGATGTGGAAATTAAATGATGATCATTTTGGAATGGCATTTCCTTCCCAAATAAGAAGGAAGCATAATATCACATAGCACTAATGTTAAATAATCTCATGTACAGGTCAGTCTAGAAGGTATCCAACCATGTAATATGAAAAATAGAGACATTTATTGAAGAAGATACAAGATACAAGAAACATTGTACATAGGGCAACAACACCTCAGTCCCCTTCAAATCAGGTACTTTGGGACCTCACACAGTTCACCCAATCAGCTGCCCAATCATATTTTCCTAAATCTCATCAATGGTTCGAACTCTCTTTCTCTTCAAAAATGATTTCAGTTTTGGGAAAAGCCAGAAATTTCAGAGTGCCAAATCTGGGCTGTAGGGGGCTTGAGTCATCTGGGGGATTTGATGTTTCACCAAAAAACTCTGCACGAGACATGATGCATGAGCAGGCCATTGCTTTGATGAAGCTGCCAATCACCTGTTGTCCATATCTGTGGCCTTCTGAATCATTCAAATAGTTTCCTTGGAGAAATGTTCAAGCTTAATGCAAAATTTGAAGCAGATTCATTGCTCTACTTGCTCAGTCATTTTGAATGTGACAGCCACACAGTTCACATGCTCACTCAACAGCATCTACCACCCCCAATATCTACTACAGTGAAGTTGTCATTGTTCACACATGCACATTCCAGTCCACACTCCTTGGCTGCCAGGCCACATCAATGGTGCACAAACCATTCTTATATTAACAATGGCTGGACTTTTTCTGGACAGATCTTGTATAATATCAGGGGCTCCTATTTCTTCTTGAAAACAAAGAAATATAACCTGTTCAAAGTCTACTAATGTTTAACAATATAGATATAGTTAAGTAACAATTAAGTGACTGCTTAATAAACATTTGTAGATATTTATTGATCCTCAGGGAGCATTCTAATCTATTCCATCTCTTTGATTTATTTGACTTTTTGATTTGAATCAGGCAATAAATGCATACAGTTGAAAAATTCTCGTAGGTAAATTACTGAGTTGATTACATGAAAGCAAGAGTTCAAAATGGCACTAAAAGAATGCATTCATCTTCATGATAACCCAGGTTTTATGTATCTTTTTGTTTCCCAGATTGTGTGTAGAATGCCCAAGGTGTTTGTGAAAATTCATTATTTTGACCTTTGTACCGGGTCCTATTTGGTTAATCACACTGCTGAGGGCATTACGATGCCAGAAAATATGTTGTGATTAGAGGAGCCCTTACCCCCTTTATGGAAATATTTTCACAAATATAAAATGCAGATAAGGATATATAGGTAGCTATATTTAAGGTAGGTTACGTGTATCTAATACATACAGTTATTTTTCAAGAACATTTTCTGCCATAAAAAACATTTGAGGACATCGTATTACTCATTTTGTACAATAGTATGATCTTTAAAGAGAAAACTAATACTCCATGTTTTAAAAAGTGTTAAGATTTCTGTAGCATAAAGTAATTTCATTATTTTGTGTGTTTCATTTGAATATTCATTATTAGTTTGAGGTAATGTATGCCCCTTGAAGTTTTAACCAATGAAGTCAAAATAAAATAATGATTACAGTGTATATAATGAAAATTTAGAAATTATATAAAATAATTTTTGGTGTCCATATACATATGGATAAAGTAACAGAAATTGTAAATATTAGTTTCAACATGATTGTGATTATTTTTTTTTTTGCTGCTTAGGAGACCTGAAAATGCCTTCTTCTTTTAAGTCAACCATGAATTAATTTTCTGGGTAATATTTTGTTCTCTCATGTCTGTTGTGGAATCGGGCTTTTGAAAACTTTAGAAGGATTTTTCATGTCAGAATTCTATACTTCCATTTCTCTTTTCATCCCAAGACACATCTGCCAAGCTTTCATATTTGCTTTCATCTGCATTGTTACCAGGTATTTTTAAAATGTAGGGGGAGAAAAAAAAACAACATGACCTCAGAAGCTAAAATTCTATTTTCCTTAAAGCAATTCTGAATAGAGATATAAATTACAGATAGTTTGCAAATTATCTTTTTCCAGAATTTCATGTATAAGTTATATATGTACTTATAACAGCTGAAAGTAACATTTTATGCATACAGCAGGTCTTTGAATAATGTCATTTTGTTCCATGTCACTTGTTATAATGTCGATGAGAGAGAGAAAAATTGATTCCCAGCTGGAGTCACTGCCTGTGTGGAGTATGCAGGTACTCCCTAGGTCTCTCTGGGCTTTCTTGGGGTTCTCTGGTTGCCTCCCACAACCCAAAGTTGTGCACATTAGGTTAACTGGTGTTTCTAAATTGTCCCAGTCTGAGTGACTGGATGTGAGTGTGCTCTGTGATGGAAAAGGGACTGTCCAGGCTGGGTTCCCGCCTTTCGTCCTAAGCTGTCGGGGAAGAAGCTCCGGCCACCCATGACCCTGAACTGAGGAGGAAAAGAATGATCTTACTTGCTTTTATTCCTCTTTATTAAATGTAGCTCACATTTATGTCAATTTTTAATATGGGACATATTTTGGGTCTTTATTTAGAAGTTTGGTGATGTTTTTGTCACCAGAAATAGGTCATAGAAACTTAACTCTTGTTTATATCAATTAACCTATTGTAAAACTGTATTTTTTATAAGTTGTTTTGCATAAAGTTGCAGTTTCCAAGAACCTATCCATAATGCAGAGTGAGGCCTTCCAGCATGCTTTCTTAAAAAGAGCACTGTGACGTATTCAAAGAGCTTGAAGGAATTTTACTGTGATAAATCAAATTCTTTTTGAACATTTTTCTTATAAGTAAATAGATTTCTAATTTCTAATTTGAGTATTGCTATGTGAAGTACTTAATTACAACTAGTCAAGACACCTTTTGGTCCCCACTCCAAAGTAACATAACATTACTGTCAGCTCTAGGGAAGCTAACCCAGGGGCCCCTTGTGCTAGGGCCGAGTCTGAAACCACAGTGATGGCACACTTCCTAAGCTGCTCTAGTTGTCCGCCACCATACAAGGTGAAAATGCTCACTTTTTAATATGACATGTGCTAAATACAGGAATACTGTAAAGTATAGGAAACCGTTCTACATGGCGTGGGCCCAGCTCCCACTCGGAAAGTCCAGTGGAAAGTGAGGTCTGGTACACAGGACCCACGCCCGCAGATAGGTTCTCCCTCAGGAAATCAGGCCTGCATTGTACCTGGGCTACTTTTAGACTGGCTTTCTGCTAAAACTCTCTCACTCTGAATCGAGGTAGCAAATGTTTACTGCATATCTTTAAAGTAACTTCCTAAAATCTATGCTGAACCTTCCAAGGACCAGTGTAACCAGTTCAACCACTTGTCCCTTTACATTTGGAAATATCCTTCCTTTTTGATTGAATTAGCAACATCCTCTCCTTTGTTTTCTGTAAAAGGTAGCCACCTAAAGCAAAGCTGTGCACAGTAAATGAGGACCATCCTCGATGTAATGTGCCCAGAAAAGCAATGAAAGCCTGTCCAGGCAAGGGTTGGGGTGCCCTCCCCTTGAGAAAGTGTCCCTGCCGTTCCTTTTCCTCCACAGGATTCGGTAGTCCATGAGAATTTGTCTTGTCTCAGCCACAGCGCTGTGGACCCGTGAACCGGGGTGTGCATCAGTAAAGTCTAAAAAATATTATGATAGATAAATCTGAAAATTATCAATTACATTACAGAGTTCCTGAGATTTTAGTCTACTTAAATTTTAGTGTATATTTCTAGAACAAAATTATACATGAAGGGAAAACAAAAGGTAAATTTTCGGATCATGTTAGATTTTTAAAATCTATTTCTACAAAATAGACTTTTAGATTAAATATGAAATAGTTTCTCCAATAGTTATATATAGATATGCAGATATATAGTTTTTAATGTTGTCATTATTTTCTTCTTAAATGATGACCTGGGAAACTAAGATGTGAACTTTAATCATCCCACTAAATTCCAGACAACCATTTAATATAATCTTCATTAAAATCTCATTAGATAGGCCTTATAAAGACACTTAAAATAAGAAAATAAATTTAAAACTGCAATTGCCACAGGTATTTTCTTTTACTATCTATCTTAGATACTCTTTTATAGCTATATTTTCTCCTATAATGTATACAAATAAATTTCTTTGAAAGATTCACTCATTGAGTTGGGGTTCTCAATATCCTTTCATGAATTATATGATTCAGAGTTCGGAGGATGGTAATTACCTCTAAATTGCTCTGTTCCAATAAAAAAGTCTTGTAGCATTCTCAAAAGTGATCTTTTTAATTTACTGTGTGTGTACACCTAAATTTGAAAACAAAATAATGTTTCCTTCTTTGGGGCAGCAATTTCTGAAAAAAATAGAGAATATTTTGCTGGACTAGAATGGTTCTAGAGGTCAGAGAGGAAATCTTGTTCAATGGTAAATTCACAGTGCCTAACATAGTGCTTATTATGGCATGGGAAATCAATGAACAGTTTCTGTATTATTAATAGGGAAGAATGACATTTTATAGTGATTGAGAAAACAGGAAAAAACACATCTAAAAGGACATACTACAAAAGTTTGTGTCTGGAGTTATTTGATATAAGGACAAATGAAATGATAAAATAGTTTCTGAAATATTTTAGCATTCTCATTTGTATATTAAAGGACTCTAAAAGAGCAAAAAAATCAGCTTATATTCTGAAAACTTATTTTAAGAAAGAGGCAATGTATTGGCAATATATTTAGAAAGACTTTTCATTGTAATTGCTGAAAATTTATTTTAAAATATTTCACATTTAAATTCATGAAGTTTATGTTACACATCCAACTATTCATCCGTTAGTTCATTCAAACACATCTTCTAAATGTTGGACTCCATTTTATTAATCTTTAACTTTAGTGGAAAAGTATAATTTTTTCAAGTGCCATTTCTAGCACAAGAGTTGTAGTGTGTGTGTGTGTGCATTCTTTTTTTGATGTTGTTTATTTGGTTTTGAAGTGCTGCAGGAGACCACATTGCAGTCAATCAGAGAGAGCAGAAAGCTAAGTAGTTATTTTATCAGATTATTTGAACATTGAATTTATCCTTATTGCAATCCAAAATATTTACCCGAAGTTTTCTGTATGTGTACATGTGTGTGTTTACTTTTATTGTATATTTGTTTTCTAAACTCTTTGTGTCTTTGATACAATTTTCTAGGGGTGTTCAGACTGCCACAATACATGATATTCAGATACCTTTTTATTTTATTTTTGTTTTTTAATTTATTTTTTATTTTTTAAAAGTTTTTTATTATTGTTCATTTACAGTTGTCCCCATTTCCCCCCATTACTCCCTCCCCACCCTGCACAACCCCACCTCCCACATTCAATCCTCCCTGCCCTTTTGTCCTTGTCCATGGGTCCTTTATATGCATATTCCTTTACCCTTTCTCTTCTTTCCCCATTACCCCCCTCCCTTCCCGTCACTGTCAGTTTGTTCTTTATTTCCATGTCTCTGCTTCTATTTTGTTCACTTGTTTGTTTTGCTGATTAAGTTCCACTTATAGGTGAGATCATATGGTATTTGTCTTTCACATCCTGGTTTATTTCACTTAGCAAAATGCTCTCTGATTTCATCCATGCTGTCACAATGGGTAGGAGTTCATTCTTTCTTTCTGCTGCATAGTAACCATTGTGTAAATGTATCGCAGTTTTTGACCCACTCATTTACTGATGGGCACTTAGGTTGTTTCCAGCACTTGGGTATTGTACATGACGTTCCTATGAACATTGGGGTGCATAGGTTTTTGGAATTGGTGTTTCAAGATTCTTAGGGTATAAACTCAGCAGTGGAATTGCTGGGTCTGAAGGTAGTTCTATTTTTAGTTTTTGAGAAAATTCCATTTTTGAGGAAAAGCCACTGTTTTCCACAGTGGCTGCACCAGTCTGCATTCCCACCAACAGTGCACTAGGGTTCCCTTTACTCCACATCCCCTCCAACACTTGTTTGTTGATTTGTTTATGATGGCTTTCTGACTGGTGTGAGGTGGTATCTCATTGTGGTTTTAATTTGTATCTTTCTGATGGTTAGTGATGCTGAGCATCCTTTCATATGTCTCTGGGCCCTCTGGATATACTCCTTGGAGAAGTGTCTGTTCAGGTCCTTTGCTTATTTTTTTAAAATTGGATTGTTTGTCTTCCTGGAGTGGAGTTGTGTGAGTTCTTTACATATTTTGGAGATCACACCCTTGTCCAAAGCATTATTGGCAAATATATTTTCTAATACAGTTGTTACCTTTTCTTTTTGCTGACGTTTTATTTAGCCGTGCAGAAGGTTTTTATTTGATGTAGCCCCAATTATTTATTCTTTCCTTTATATCCCATGTTCCAGGGACATATCAGTGAAAATATTGCTGCATGGGATATCTAAAGTTTAAATTAAGCACTTATTGTGTGCCAGATTCTGTTCAAAGTGATAGGAATGTAGCAGTAAAAAAGTTAAAACAAAATCCATGCCCTCATTGAACTTCCATTTTTGAGATGAGAGATAGAAACTAAGATTTGACAAATAATTAGATGATGATGATGTTTATAGAGATAAATCAGTAACTGACAATAGGGGCTTTGAAGACGAGAGTGTTAGAATTTAAACAGTCTGAGTGGTCAGGCTTCATTAATAAGGTACAGCAGAGTCCAAAAGGAAGTGAATACACATACTAGTCATGTAATGAGACATTGCCTCAGACAGAGAGAATAGAAAAGCAAGGAACCTGAGGTATGACGTATTTTGGGGTGTTTGAAGGACAGACAACCTGGAGCTGAGGCAGCAGAAGGAGACAGAGCTAGAGGTGAGGTGAGAGAGACAGCAGGCACCAGATTGCTTGTAGATCTTACCTGTCAGTGCAGAAAGGTTAGTTTTTATTCTGAATGAGACAGGAAGCCATTGGAGGTTGTGAAAAAATGGTGTGAGATCATCTGATATATATTCTAAGAACAATGCAGCAGCCAGTTGAAGAATAAACAGAAGAAAACAAAACAGGGAGGAGGAAAAAGGAGGATGTGCCAATAAAGCCATGAGATAATGGTAAGATATGATCTAAACTTTCACCAGAACTTGTAGCATTCGTGGGAATGTCTAGCATGCCTAGGGAATAGATTGTCTCAAAGCCCACAGTTATTTTTTTTTTCTTTTTTTTTTTGGACTACTATATTTTATTTATTTATATATATTTAAAGATTTTACTTATTTTTAAGGGAAGGGAAGGAAAGAAACATCGATATATGAGAGATACATCAATCAGTTGCCTCTTACATGCTCTCAAAGGGGGGGCCTGGCCAGCAACTCAGGCATGTGCCCTGACTGGGAATCAAACTGGTAACCTTTCATTTAGCAGGCCTATACTCAATCCACCGAGCCATAACAGCCAATGCTAGACTACTATGTTTTAGAAAGGCCTGTCCATATTTTTCTACCCAAAGAAGATTCTCTTTCTTTCTGTGTCATCTTTGGTTTTTATTTTCTGGCCTTATTCACTGATGTGGGTTGCTCAGGTCATTCAAGACAGGCTCAGATGTTTAAGAGCTGTTCCTACCAAATAATGTAATACATATTTTGTCAAAATTTGATAAAAAACCTATGCTTTTCCCCAGTGTTTATTTACATTTGTCCAAATGGATGCTCAAAGTTTTTTTTATCACTACGGATTGCCAAAAATGTTAAGGACAGTGCAAACAGTCACAGCCTGAGCTGTATACTCCAGCTTGAATAAAGACAAAATATTTTATTCTGTTTTATAAATTATGTTTATCTTGTTGTATGAACTGGGCTTCTGCATAATTCTATATGTCCAAAGGGCATCTACTGTTAAATAATTCTTTTTTTAAAACAACTATTGTAATGTGAAGATGAATTTAATTTAGATAATTTCAGGCATTTGGGCATGATAAAATATGGGTTATTGCTGAATGAATTCATCCTTTTTTTCCTTTTTTTAAAAGTTCCTCTACCACATGCATATTATTATACATATGTTATTATTTATAGAAATAAGTTTTATCAAAGGGCATAGTATGACATATATCAAATTTTACACCAGATCCTTTTGTAGGATCTAAGAGTTTATAAACTCTCTAAAGAGTTTATAATTTGTATTTTAAAGGAAAAAAGCTTTCCAGATAAAATAAAGTTAAAGGAGTTCTTCATCACCAAGCCCTTATTATATGAAATGTTAAGAGACTTATCTAAGAAAAAGAACATCAAAATCATGAACAGTAAAATGACAACACATTTACAACTATCAACAACTGAACCTACAAAAGAAAAACAAACTAAGCAAACAACTAGAACGGGAACAGAATCACAGAAATGGAGATTACATGGAGGGTTAACTGTGGCGGGGGGCGGGGAGCAGGGAGAATGGAATAAAAGGGAATAAGAATCTTAATTGGTAGGTACAAAAAAGACAGGGGGAGGATAAGAATAGTATAGGAAATGTAGAAGCCAAAAAAGTTATATGGATGACTCTTGGACAAGAACTAATGATGGGATGCTACAGGAAGGGGGGTGCAGGGCTAAGAGGAATAAAAAGAGAAAAAATGGGACAACTGTAATAACATAATCAATAAAATACACTTTGAAAAAACAAATTAATGTAAAGTGAAAATAAGCCTTGGCTGGCGTGGGTCTGTGGACTGAGCACTGGCCTGAGAACCTAAAGATCGCTGGTTTGACGTCCATCAGGGCACAGGCCTGGGTTGCTGGCCAGCTTCCCACTGGGGTGTGCAAGAGGCAACCGAATTTTTCCCTCCCTCTGTTTTTCTCTCCCTTCCCCTCTGTCTAAAATAAATAAATAAAATTTTTAAAGGATAAAAAGGAATATTTGAAAAGTAAAAATAGGCAGCTTTATCATATACTTTAGTCATTTGATAAGAGTTTATTGAGCACTCTTAAATTGTCAAACACAGTGGTAGGGAATGGAAATGCAAATATAAATGCACATAATCCAGTAAGTAGATAGAATTCTAAAACAATAAATAGTATAATGATTAATAATAACAGAAATACTAATAAGATAATAAATAATAATAGTCATACTATAATGTAGCTGTGTGCAATATGCTGTGGGAGAACAAGGTATGTTATTGATTGAGAAAATAGACAATCGAGATAGAAATTTAGTGCAGTTTTATAAAATATTTACAAATATGATTTGCATAAAGATATTTAAACTACAGTGCTTGCAAAGGATAATGCGCATATTCTTCCAATGTTCATATTGATGGGAAAGCAATATTGTAGATTGGAAACTTCACAGGCTTTGAAATTAAACCATGATCCAAATCTGTCTCTTCTCTTTACTAGCTGGATGGCTTTAGGCAATGACCTTAATTTTAGATTTTTTTGCCTCTCAGCTTTCCCATCTGCAAAATGGAAGTTAATGACAGAGGCCTACTTCATTAGATTTTTATGCCGATCAAATAAAAAACAAAACAAAGCTTGACACTTTGTTGATGCTTAAGTATTGTTGTAGATATTTATATTTATTAGGATAATATCTATATATTTACTTAACCTTTATCTTGGTGTAGACAT
>PVJI01008858.1:0-68623 GCA_004026765.1 Micronycteris hirsuta
TTCCTTTCATTTGGGGGTTGTTTCTTTGTCTTCCCATTGTTTGTGAGACTCTTCTTGCTAGCCTCTGTTTCTTAAATTAATCTGTCGAGTTCTCTGGAGTATCAAAGTTAATTTTGTTTCACTGTCTCTATTTTTTGGACTGACCCCTGTCTGAGGCTGACTCTGGTCCTCTCACAGCTCCAGGTTTTAATGTCTCACCGTTTGAATGTTCAAATTCCCCTGTAATCTTGGGCATCAATCATCATATGTGTTGGAATACTGCTGGGTTTTTGCCCCGTTCCTCAGAAAATCAACCAGTGGGTAGGAGGACGTAAACTCTGTTCCTCCTAACTCGCCGCCATCTTCCCCGGATCCCTATGTGTGTTATTTCTAATATCTGAATATTTTGTGGGTCTTCTGCTGTTTTTAATACTGTCTCACTCAGGATGCTTTGTTTACTCATGTGTAATTTATCTTAGCCTTTTTTTATTTCTAATAATCTATTTCAAATATGCAAAAAGACATTTAAAAATATAACAACCATGTAGTCTCCATCCAGCTTATAAAATAACATAATTTAAGTCCCTTTTGTACACTTTCACATTTGTCTATATTCCCTCAAAGATAATCAACTTTTCAAATCTATGTTTATAATTCTTATGCATGTCTTTATACATTTATTTACCATCATTTCCAATCAACTGCTCCCTTGTCATCTACTTTAGAGACTATGACTTTAAGCACTTGGTACCTTGCCTCTCTTAAAGATCTGAAAGGTCATAGACACAGTCATGGCTAATGATGTAGTGATAAGTCTCTGGTAGGATAACTTTCCCAAATGAAAAGGTAAAGATTTGCTATAGACAACATTTTTTGCCCTTCACAATTTCTTCTTTCCTTCATTCAACTTGGAACATAGATATGAGGCTGAGGTAACTATCTTGTCACAGTAGGCAACAAGAATAAAGAAGAGTTCTATGCTTCTTTATGGCAGAAATGAAGGATGGAGACAGCCTTGTCAGATGACTGCACTGGGTTAGCACTTCCTGCTGCAGACCACTGTCCACATGAGGTGGTTATGTGGTCTCAGTGCTACTGACTGCACATCATTAATCTACATGCAACTAAGAAGGAAAATAAAAGGCTGACAATTACACAATAATATAATGCTCTCTTCACCTCAATTGTAGGTGAAACCTAATTTTACAGATAAGAACTTTGAAAAACGTGTGTTTCCAAGAGTTAATGAAATATTTTTAAAAAACATTTGGAACCCTTAGTTGAGGTGTCAAGCACTTGCTGCTGAGCAGTTTTCTCATAGATACCATTTTAAAATAGACATTCGGACGGAAGTTAATGTAACTGAAAGTAGAGAAGGAAGAAGACTGGGCTTTATTAAGAAAGCTGTTTTGCTCTACATCAGCAATCCGAGATGGCTGAGTCCAGAAATCCAACAGCATGTTGTGTCAGGCGTGGGCCTGTTTATTGGCAGATTTATTTCTTGCCCTTTTCTGGTCTGGTCTGTAATGCTCCAGGCTGTGTTCCCAGCCTTCTGGGTGAGTGAGGTCCAGCTGAGTTCAGCCAATGAGATTCATTGCCTGGTGAGTGGAAGAAGACAGGAGGGGTGCACTGTATTCCTTCTCTTTCTCTGTCATTAGCAACTGAAAACTCCTCACTGGATCAGGCCCTTACCAAACAGACCAGCCAAGGCTGCAGCAACTGCCTGGTGTTCCTGACCTCTTGTCTTTCTGTCCTTTCATCCTGGGAGTAGTAGTGACTTCCTGCTTGTCCTCATCTCAGGATGGCCTCACCAACCCTTAGTTGACCTCTTGGCTCGCTCATCACCTGTGTGACCAACTCCTTGCAATAAGTGTCTCTCTGACACTTGGACTTTTTGAAGTGGTTTTTGTTTCCCTGACTATATATGTCAGTGATACTTTTTGAAAAGTTGAATTTTCAGTTGTAGGCTCAAGTTATTGCACACTAAGTCAAACAGATGGGAATCGTAGCAGGAGATATGTTTGGGACTTGAGAAAAGTCTGATTCCCTGGGCTTTTTCCCAACACCTAATATAATATACTCTCTGGGGAAGGGGCGATTATTCCCATTGTACAGTGCAGCTGGCAAGCATCCTGGGAAAAGGGAGTTTTAGTGCTCCTCCCCAGATCATTGGCTTGAATGTTCAGAGGCAGAATAGTCTTTATTCTTGTTCAGAAGGACCCGACTTACACGTTAGTTTCTCTTCCAAACAGAATTCTTTATTACTATTATCCTGTTCTCTCTCCACTTGGATACTTAAGGATGAATAAATATCATTTGGGCTTAGATTGCTGGGTCATCTTGACCTGGCAGAAGAGAGTTTACCTCACCTAGAAGCACTGGACTAGGAGGTGGATATAGTAAGTAAATGAGAGTTGGATTGCCTCTTAAGGGGAAGAGGTGAGTATGATTGGATTATAATGAGGTTTTGAAATTGAAAATAAGGAAAAAAGGTATGAGTGGAAACAGAGAAGTCAGAAAAGGATAGCAGATACTTGTGGTCTTCCTTCCTACCTTCCTTTCTGGAGAATCTTTCTCTCTCTCTCTCTCTCTCGCTCTGGCCCTTGCTCTTTCTCTCTCTCCTTCCTCCCTCCTTCCCTTTCTTTCTGATAATAGCAACTTAATTTTCCTTTGGGAAATCACCTCTTTCCCACTCTTAGTCCACATGCTATGGTGGTATTAACACTAACCCTTCCTTTAGGGCTAGGCAGTTAACTCAAGCCTGGCCAATCAGAACACTGTACCTCCCTGGCAAAAATGATTGTCCAGGATGGGCACATGTCCTAATCAAAGCCTGTGAGATGCAAAGTTGTAACTTTTGAAAGGGAAGCATTCACTATTGTTCGTGCTGGATACAGTCAAGACACAGGGAAGCAAAGGCGAGAGACAGAAAAAAACCAATTCTTGCGAACATTGTTGACCTGCTGGATTCTGCTGTGGCAAAACCCAGAACTGGCTCCTAAACTTTTGAGCTCTGTTAACTGTTGAGAACCAGAAAATTAGGAAAGTCCCCTAGAAAGAAAGGACAGAATATACCTCCCTAAAGGTTGAGTAAACACCCTGCTATGTGCTGATTATAGACTGTTTAGTTTTGAATTTTTTCCACTTAGGCAAGCATAACCATTGTATACCCCACCCTTCCTGCACGCACCAACTCTGTAGCCAATAGCTAACCGCCAACTCTGCTTTTGTTCAAATGCTTGCTTGCTCTTGCCAAATTGCGCCAATTTCCCTATATAAGGACCTAGCTGTAAGCGTTAGGTGCGACTCTCGTCTGCAGCCCTTGTGGGTACGGTGCCTTCGGACACCCTGAGAGTTCACCCCTGCGCAGGTAAAAGCTTGGCCAATAAAGTAAGATCTTTAAGCCTGAAAAGTCTCCAGCATTTGTTCTCGCGATCGTGGCATACAACATTAACAAGTAAATTCCTTTCTCTAAGCCTATTTTGAGATATGTTTTCCTTCCTTCCTTCTTTTTCCTTTACCCCTTTCCTTCCCTTTGCTGAAAGAACCCCATAAAAAGCTTCCATATATTTATGCTGTCTTTTATATATTATTCTTTCTCTCTTCCTCCATTTTGCTGAAAAGTATTATAAAAAGTGTCTGCATATTTATCATCTTGGGGCTAAAGATGACTTAAATTTGGTGAAAAGGAAACTTAAAATACTATTTATAATATATAAACAAACGAAATCCCCCTTTTAATATTACTGCATGCAGATCAGGGACAACAGCATTTGGTTTAAAATATCTATGGCCCTTGGCCAGGTAGCTCATTGGTTACAGCATTGTCCCTCTACGTCTAGGTGGCAGGTTTGGTCCCCTGTCAGGACATATACAAAAAGCAACTAATGAATGCATAAATAAGTGGAACAACAAGTTGATGTTTCTCTCTCTCTCCTCACCCTACCCCCTTTCCTCTCTCTCTCTAAAAAATCAATAAATTAAAAAACAAAAACCTCTGGTCAATACGTTTTCTTAATTCTCATGATGTATTGTTTTGGCAATGTTATAGTTGCCCGTGAAGTTGCAACTAGGGCACTACACGTACTTTGTCTATTATAGGAATTTAGGGAGCATATTCAGAAGAGGCTGCATTACCATGTACAGGTCACAATAGTTGGTTAATGTGTAGCCAATGGAATACACCACTAAAAGTAAGCAAATCTTTTCTTTAGGAAATTCTACGATCTCACAGGGAAGTGACTATTTAATGTCACAGACAAGCTTTTGTTCTTTAGCCCTGATTTGTATGACGTCCATGGGCCCCTATACCAGCAGTGCCTTTCTGTTTAAGTCTAGTTTTGGCCTATTTACAGAAACCTCATTTTCATATAATTTAATTTTTATGCAGATGGCCGCTTTGTAAAATAAAGTTGACTACCATTGTGAAACTTTTCAAAAGGGTACGTGAACACCGATTTCTTTATTTCAAAACTGATCGCATTGACGGCTTTTTGGTTAATTTTTCATGTAGCTTTAAAAAAAATCAATTGCAGAATTTTAGATTTGGAGAGGAATGTAGAGCTATTTCAGCCCCAAATCCTTATTTTTCGGTGAGGAAACACGGTTACAGAGATATAAAATGGAAACAGTGGAGAAAGCATTTAAGAATTTGTACTGCCTTTGACAACCAGAGTAGGAGGGAACTAAGCTGTTCTCTCTTTTTTTTGCACTTACTTTTACTTTCTCATTCCCTGTCCCAGGTCTGCCTCCATGGGTACAAGATGAAGTTCATAGATAATTTTAGAATTATATATTTCTTTCTCTTTATTAGTATATATTTATTGATGTTGATTTTATTTGTTTACTATCCAACTTTCCAGAGTCATTAGACAGCGACTATATAAAATGTCCATTTTTATTATTGCTCCATTCATAATGCTAATAAAAAGGGTAATGTCATACATCTTTTTAGCAGCAGGGAAAGAGACAACGGAACCCTGGCAATACAGTTCAACAGCAGAGCAAGAAAATTGGGTTAGAATGTTCCCCGTGCCTCCTACAAAGCCCCATCTTTCTATCAGCCTCCGCAGCTCTCAGGAAGAACTGTGTAATGACGCTCCGGGAGGCCGTGCTGGCCTGGCCCAGCGCTCACTCAGCCTGTCTGACTAGGCGCTACCCTGGAGGCCACGCCGGCCATCATGCCTGAGAATCTTCCTCCAGTTTTCAGTAGGTGCGGTGCATGTAGGATCTTAATACAAACGTTCTGATGAACTAAAGAACATTAAAATGAGACAAGCCGGTATTTCACTAGTGTTAGAAACTTCCCAGAAAGTAAATTTCCCCATCCTTATTCATAGTTCTCAGAACTTTCTGCGATGGAGCAACAACATTTGAGATTATGATTTCATATAAGAGAACCACTTTTGAATTTTTAAAAACTATTTTTAACACTTAAAATGACACACAATACAAAATACTTGTTTTATAAGTTGAAATCTTTACACTTATGGGTACAGTTATAGTAATGCAAGTAATATTAGTGCGTTCACTTAGAGCAGAGTTATTTATCTTTATTGGGCTTAACACAAAGTCAAGAATGAATTATTTGTTTAAACTGCTTTCTAGTCTTTGAATTAAAAAAGAAAAATTACTTCTACCTCTTTTATAATATTGTCAGAATGAGAAATAATGCCAACCATTAAGTAGCCTGGTATTTCTGTAAATGAGAGATCATATTCCAATAGCTTTTAAGTTGTAAATTGTACAGTTTTGGCTACACATGTCTATCAAGTTGTCATTATCTCAGCTTTCAGGAAAATTACGTCATCTTTGGTAATAGGCTGCCAACAAACAGAAACTATAGACTACACCATTTTTTCCAAAGAATCCTGTATTTTAATGAATAGCTGAATAAATAGACATTAATTATAAAATTCACATTAAGATAGAAGAAAATCCAAACATTCTGATTGCTTCATCTCTTAAATTTGATACCTACTACAAAACAAACTATTTATGTTAGGGTAAAAATAAGCCGAATCATGGGCGTGGGACTGGGAAGTGCTGGCAGATATATACAGTAACATGGAAGAGCCATAAAATAAAAGTGTTTATATGTACATACTTTTTCCTTCCATTTTTGCGTGGAGAAACACCATCTATAAAATGGGGAAACACACAGTAGACCACATGCAACAAGGACCGATACAATGCGCACAGCAGAATAATCAAACAAGACACAAAAACTATGGGTTTAAAAAAGAATTTCAGAACAATTTAAAAAAAGGAAGGATTGAAACCTGGAATGCTTTCTTATTGAGGTTTCAGAATAGAAATTTGTCCAACAAGCCTCTTGATAGTTTTTAAAAGTTTCCACTTGACCGTCTATGGATTAAGTGTAGAGCTAAAAATAAACCATCATATTATACAAAACTTTGTATATTAGCATACAAAAGGTAACAATTTACTTTTTGTATAAAATATAACCTTTTGATAGTATATTTATTTCACATAAGTATAAATATAACCCAAAGAATATGTTTTAAGTATTTCTACCAAAATATTCTTTACAAAAGTTTACAAAACAAGTAATTTATTCATATTTACAACCCAGCACAGAAAAGGTTCTGGGCCACCGATGTTGGTGTTGTGTAAAAAGAGGGCTTCGAGACATTTTACAGATTAGGAGAGGGCTCTTCAGAACTGTCAAAATGTGTTCTTTTCAAGAACAGATACTTAAAGATGTCGTTATTAAATGACTTCAGTTAAATTACATTTGATAAGTGAATATGTGAGTATACACCTGTGACTACAAAGCTGAAGCTAACCTGCGTTCCTCTGTAAGGAGGAAAACGATAGGGATATTTTGCATCCATCTCAAGTCAGCACACAGCTTCCCCACGTTACAGCTGATCTGTGTGTGGGCGCTGAGGTTGCATGGCTCACCAACTCTTTCTTTGATACAGTGCTGAACCCTGAGGGAGAAAACCGGGAGACCAAGGGTCTGTCTAGCAGGTGGCAGTGATTCATCACTTCAGGGACAGAAGCATGAATAGACTGCTGCTACTAACAGATTGCACTCCATGTCATGTTTACCCATACGATATGTCCAAATAGGGATAGATTATTTTCTCTCTCAACCATGCTTTCCTTCAAAACCTACGAAGTAGACTCGTACCCACCCATACCCGCCATCCCTGGTCTGATCTTTTGGTTCTTGTCTTCAACCGAAACATGATACCTTCCAACCTCAGTTTTGACCTCCAAACTTTCTTTTCTTACCAGTCAGTCTCTAGTCATCAAAATAATCAGGGAGGACCAGACCCAATTTCACTCAGCTTGGGAACTAACCAGCAGGGACCATTACAATACACAATACCCCATGTTATTTGTGGCCAAATAAATCTCCCCGATAGCGCTGTCCAATGGAGTGCTTTCTTTTTTAAACTGTGAAATCTGATCCAGACATATGTGCAGTAATATTTCAGCATGGCTTGGACAAGTTGTGATTGCATCTAAGACTTGGAAATAGACTTGGAAATTGGTTGTGGAAGCCCAAATAGAGTTGGACAGCTCTGCATTCATGTCCCATCGCTAAATACAGCATCTCACTGAAGTAGAGGATGGGTGGGAAAACCAAAAAGTGAGTGGTGAATCTGGGGAAGATGCTAAACAATTCACTGGATGTCCTCTGGTTTCTCCAGCTTTTCTTAACTTCAGACGGTGTTTGGTTACTCCAAACAAACCTGTAACATTTCAATCTAGGGAGTTTTGGGAAAACTAAATGAAAAGATAAAGTGGAAAGATGAAACCACACATATCTATTAGAGCAAATTAAGGAATTTGTTGCTTGTTAATTGGAACTAATACTTCTGCATGACATGGAGTTTAAACAAGCTAAAAGTTGTATTACTTTTCTTTCAGGGAGAAAAGGAGCTTGGGGAGCCTATTTTACACAGCTAATTACACATCAACATCACAGTTCTGTTTGGATAAATTGGATACTGTGTCCTGGAGTTTAGACAGGGAAAAGTGATCCCAATGTTTTACTTTCAGGTTTGAGATTTAAAACGAACATTTTGGTCCAAAATGTTCATCACCACAGTTACTTTTTGCTTTCCACTTTTAAGCTGTGGTATCTTCAGGTAGTCCTACTAAAAGTCAACAGTTAGCCTTTCCAGAGTCCTTGTAAAATACTGCCTTTTAGTGCTTGGAGTTGGTGAATTGTCTCCCTTTTCTCCTTTAGGAGTTGTTCCCCAAGATCTCATCAAGATTGATGTCTTTCATCCAGTCATCGTTACCAGGCTCTGTCTTCAATAAAGAATCAATGAAATCAGCATCACTGTTTAGGGCAGGGCCCATGTTATCGGTCTGTTGGCTGAGAAAGTCAAAAGCTAAGTCATTGCCATGGTCAGCTCCTTGAAAAGCCCTCGAACTTTGGTTGGGAGAAGGAAAACTGCCTGGTGTCAGAGATGGTGGCTGGCTTATGCCTGTCCTTGACTGACTCAACCCTGTTCCTGACTGGTTCAAATTGGGTAAAATCTGTGTGCTTAGCTGATTGGATCTGAGATTCAGACTTCTGAGCGGACCTATGTTTTGTCCATTCAATGTCTGGCCCATCTGGTTCATGGGTCTCATTTGCACGGCTGGTGTTACCTGATTAGGAGGAGCCACTGCCCTCTGGGAAAACTGTTGGCTACCTACTGCTTGTTGCAACGACTGGTTTGGAGTATAGGCTGCAGGTGTGCCTGTGGGGAAGCGGACTCCTGCGGACTTCAGGGCTTCCTGCTGTTTGGTTGTTGCTTCCTGGGAGGCCCAGCTGGGTGCTGTTGTGTTGGATGTGATCATTATGTTCGATGTTCTCTGTGCTGGCATGCTTGCCATAGTGTGGGTTAAATTTGGTCTCAGTTGTTGTGAATTGCCAACAGGTCCAGCTCCAAAAGCGGCCACGTTATTATTACTGCTTGGCCCTAAGTTAGGTGGCCGTGGCATTAGAGGGTTGTTCTGATTCGTTATCAATTGGTTTGGGTTCCTCTGTTGGGTCAGTTGATTCATTCCTGAAGAGATACTGTATGTGCCGGGTTGGTTGCAAGGCATATTTCCATACAACCCTATGTTTTGAACTGCTGTGGATAATGAGGGCATTCTCGTTCCATGGGAAGTAGACATGAGGCTGGAATTTGGAGTTAAAATGCTGTGTGTTGAAGCTGGGTTTGCCAAAGTCTGGTTAGAGTTCAAACTCACTGTTGATGAGCCACCTAAGAAAAAGAAGACAATTATATTAGTTCATAGCAGTAGGTTATCTCTTCTTTTTTTTTTCTTTTTCTTAGCACTTAACAATAACTTATCAAGGACAAATGTATGACCTTGAAAATCACCAATTCTTCATCTGAATCATCCCTATTCAAGAAGCTGCTCCAAGTGGCTCCTGTTTCTAAAGGGTAAATTCCTATCTCTTTAAACATCTGGAATTCAATGTAACAGTGCTTTGGTGGCTATTTCCATATGGAAAGCCTTTTGCTCCAGGAGGAACAGTTACTAATGCATTGTAATCCATACACCATGAGCCTCACTAAGCTCTATCTTTTCTTTAAGGTTTAGGCCAAGGTCCTTCATTAAACTTTCCGTGATATTCCAGCCTCCTCTCTCCAGGAGCATTTGTTCTTTAAAGTTTTCATTTAGCACTTAGCCTTTGTATCGGGAAATCCATGGAGCCTCAAAGGGCCTGCCAGCTATGTTGACGGCTGCCAATAAGTGATAGGATGTGGGACCTTCCAATAATAAGCTGCTGAATAGAGAGGCTCTACACATCACATATCAATTAAGTAACACACTGAAATCTTCCTGGCTTGGGGAGATTCAAGTTACCATGGGAAGGTATCTTGAGTGGCAAAAGTGAGATGTTGAAAGATTTTTCTTAAAGTACATGCTGGATGATAAGTTCCACAGGGAAAGAATTTTTGCCTGTTTTGTCCACTCTCACATTCTCCAAGTCTAGCGGATGGTGCAAAGTAAGAATTCAACTGATATTTAATGAATGAATGAATGAATGAACGAATGAATGAGTGAATGAGAGAGTGAAGCAAAGATATAAGTTGGAGAAAGACACTCTTTGAGAGTACTCTCCCTCCAGAGAGTCAGAGATACTGAGAAACAGAACTAGACGCACATACAGGCACTGGAATGGCAGAGTACGGGGAGAGCATACTGCAGTTGCAACCCTAGGACATCCCCACCGCTTGAGGAGAGCCAGCATAGTACACAACGGGAGAGACGGCTGGCTTTGCCGTGTGTCCTAAAATGTGTCTCCAACTAGATGACATACACCTTGAAGGCAGGAGCAGTATTCTTTGCACCTCCCGACTTAGCATGGGGCCGTGCACTGTGTAGGGCAGGAAGTGATTGATGAAGAGGGATCGGAGTCAGGTAGGAGACATCTGAACAGTAACTCAGAGTCCACAGACTGCTGATGAGGGTAAGCAACATCATCTTGGCATCTGAAAGTTTCATGAGAACGGACTTTACATTATGAAAATGCTATGGAAAACAATTTAAAGGTTTAGAAAGCCACTCCCTCTGAGTGAGTGCTATCTATTTTAATAATATGTCCTAAGAAGGTTTATGAGGAGAACAGTGTTTTTAAACAACCAGAATACAGATAATTTCCATAAAGATCACAAAATATTATTCACAATTAATATTTAGAAACTCATACTATGTGGTAGAAATTGTTCCAGGTGCTTTTCAGATATCACTTCTCATATTAACATTTGGGCAAAATGATTATTATTGTATTGAGATTAAGGTAAAAATGATAAAAAGAGTTGGTGTTCTGCTTGTTGCTTATTTCATTCTCAGAAGACATGAAGTAGCACCCTCTAGAGCAGTGATTCTTACCCACTTGGGGGTCAGCAGTTGGATGCGGAGGACCGCTCCCTCAGGAAAATGCCCATAGGCACTGTGGAAGGGACTTCCAGGGGCCTACCAAATACCCAGCTTCCCTGTCTTTCTTAGAAGCAGACCCTTGATTTTGTAGTCAGGTTCCAGCTGAAAAACCACATTCCCTAAACTTTCTTGTTGATGGTTGGGGAGAGGTACAAGGGGGTGCAGAAGGAATCCATATGAATAAATTCTGGCTAAAGATAGAAGTTATTAGGTGAGAGTCCAGGAAACCTACTTTTAAAAGGGAATCTGGTTCATGTTCATTGCAGCATTATTTATAATAGCCAAGATGCAGAAGCAACCTAAATGTCCACCAGTGCATGAATGTACAGAGAAAATGTGGTATATATACAGGGTTGGACAAAAGTAGTTTTCAGTTGTTTAAATGGAAAATAATACAATAATTAATAAATAATATAAAAATAAACCCTGTTTTGCATAGTCTCAACTGTAAACCTACCTTTGCCCTACCCTGTATATATACAATGGGATACTACTTAGCCATAAATAAAGATGAAATATTGCCATCTGTCACAAGATGAATGGATCTAAGTGAAATAAGTTGATGGAACAGGACAAAAACCATACGATTTCACTCATATGTAGAATATAACACCAAAAAGTAACATGTACTAAGAAAAGAAAAACACGCTCACAGATAAAGATAACAGATTGGTGGTTACCAGAGGGAAAGAGAGTTGGAGGGGCGGTGAGTGAACTGGATCAAGGGGGTCATCTACACGGTAATGGAAGGAAACCCGACTTTTGGTGGTGAGCACACGATAAAGTATCGGATATCAAATACTGTTGTACATCTAAAATTTATGTAATGTTATTAACCAATGTCACTTTTAAAAGTTTTGTTTTTTTTTAAATAAAGGGAATCTGATTCATTTCAGAGTTTGTGCTATTTTCTTCCCTTCTTCCATCTTTCTGTCTGGAATGTGGAGGTGGAGGCTGCGGGGGGTGGGCACAGCAGCCCTGGGAACAGAAGCTCCATGCTCGTGACGGTGGAGCAGAGATAAAGGAAGCCTGGATCCCTGATAACATGGCAGAGCCTCCAAACTAGCCTCAGACTACTATCCCTTGGGATTCTTTTGTACGAAAGGGAAAGAAAAGTCCAAACACCCACCTTGAATTTTGTATACTATTTTGAAGGTAGCTTCCCATAAAACCCCGGATAGGCCATTGTATTAGAAACCATATTCCAAATAAAACTCATCTTCTCTTTCAGCTTCCTTGAGGGCAGAAACAACTAGAGAACCCTGTTTTTGCCCCAAGGCAAAGTAATCTTAGGAAGTGGAACACATATATCCCGTTCCTAATTTTAGTGGAGAGAGGCAATCTAGTGCATTTGAAAAAATTGACACAGATGGGAACAATATATTTATAACAGAACCAGAATAATGAACAAGCAGGAGTGTCCATAGCCCCTCTGTCTCTAGACAATCTTCTCAATGGCTTCCTGAGCAGATGAAGGTAACAGGTAAAGCAGAAGGAACTTGGGAAATTCCAGGACAAGCTTAATTTACATGAGAAAGTGCAGTGAGCTCTGGGCAGAAGGGACTTACTTGACTAGGAGAAGCCTCTGTTTGGGAGAGGAGAGACTGTAGGGGTGGTGCTTTGTTAATACAGAGAGCTCTATTAAGAAGTTTTGCTTTGTATTTGAAAGGCAATCACCTTTGGTATTTTTGAGAGATTTCATAAAGACTTAACTAGCTTTTTTTAATTATTATTTTTAGAGAGGGAGAACAGAAGAGAGAGAAATATTCATGTGAGAAACATTGATTGGTTGCCTCCCATTTGTACCCTGACTGAGGACCGAACCTGCAACCTAGGCATGTGCCCTGACCAGGGATTGAACCTGCAACCTTTTGTTGCATGGGGCAACCCTCCAACCACCTGAGCCACACCAGCCAGGGCTTAACTTGATCTTTAGTTATTTCTTGGTGGTAGGACTACCTGTGTTATGGACATGAGTCCAAAGGTGGAGGCAAAAAGTTTGGGCTTTGAGCAAGTTACAGATATGACTCAGAGAGAAATGTCTACTTACCTTATATGCGTTAAGACATGTCATTAGAAGGAGAACGGTTGAACCTAGTAGTTAGGAAATATTGAAGATATTTTCGAACTCTCAGAGGTAGAATGGAGAGCAGTGACATATGTGAAGACGGGACAAGATTAAGCAAGAAATGATAAGAAAACTAAAAATATTCAAGTTTGGTCTTGATCTGAAAGTTACATGGGAGGCAGTGAAGGAGTCTAAGAAAGATGTTACAATTAAAAATGAGATGGGGCAAAGTGGAAATATAAAAAACTGAACAGTTTTCCTCTTTCCACGGTTATAATTTCTATTAATTTTTGAGAATACTTACCAGAATACTGAGCAGTCGGTTGCATGTTACCCACATTTCTTCTTTGGTCTTTGTAATCTGGGGGTGGCCTTGTCAAATGTCTGTTTATCTGATCTTGTGGAGCAATTTTCTCCTTGAAAACACACATGAAAACATATTGAATTGCACTGTTACCTTCTCGCTTGCAAAAATTTATAGACTGTTACTTAAAAAAGAATATAAGAACAATCTTACGGCCATACTTGTGATTCATGGACCTTATTTAGTCATCTCTCCTTTCCGTTTCAATAATCTTTCTGCAGGGAAGTATAATTTCTACTTTCCGTAATGTTCAACATGTGTTTTGGGTGTAGTAATTACTCTAATTTTCTTTATTTTGCAATTTAGTTTCAATGAGGACTAAATTTGTATGATTTTTGAGTGGATAGTTCTAGTTTTTTAAAAATCCTTGCCCAAGGATATATTTATTGATTTTAGAGAGAGGGGAAGGGATGGAGGGAGAGAGGAAGGAAGGAAGAGAGAGAAACAGGCAGAAAGAGAGAAAGATACAGACAGAGAGACAGAGAGAGAGAGATCATTTATCTGTTGTGTCCTGTACGCGCCCTGACCAGGGATCAAGCCCTCATCCTAGGTATGTTCCTTGACTGGGGATCAAACCTGCAACCTTTTGGTGCACAGGATGATGCTCCAACTAACTAAGCCACTTGGCCAGGGCTCTGGTTTTATTTTGTAGCATACCTGATGTGGTTTGGAACCCATAGAGGATAAAAGTAGGCAAAAGTAGGTTTACAGTTATTTATATGGAAATATACTATAATTAATGAATAATGATACAAGAATAAATTGTGTTTCACATACTCACTATCAACCTACTTTTGCCACACCCTGTATTCAGGTCTGGTCCAACATAGAAAGTGTAGGAGTAGAATTTCCAGATAAAATACAAGACACTGAGGCATTCTGTATTTTTATTTGCTAAATCTGGCAACTCTCAACAGGAGGAGATGTCAGGAGATGATAACCTATCAGGTACTGGTAGGGGCGCTGTATGCATTTTACTTCATTTTTCCTCTCATAAACAATACTTCAAGGTAGGCGTGGTCATTCCCACTTCACAGATCAGGAAATATAAGTGTCCTTAGGCTAAGTAACTTGCCTTCAATCACATAGCAGCAGAACAGAAACCGAATCCTGAGTCAAAGAGTCAGGCTCTTTCCTGCCTACCATAGAAGGGCCCCTTGCTGCTCTGTTTCTCTGTGCTCCCTTCTCAGAGCGCAGACATTTCCCAGGCTCCCGTCTTCCCTTCCTTCTGAAACCACCCACCGTTAGATCTTTAGAGCAGATTTCTTTGGGAGCTAAGAGAGGACACAGGGGATGTTCTTTTACCTGGCAATGGGGGAGAACGCACAACATGGGGTGCCTCTGTGGGAGCACGTTAGAAGGAAACTATTGTGGGATGTAGGTGTTGATTGGGTGACTTAGGGAGGGTCTAAGGAAGGGAGGGTTTGTTCTGGATTGAAAGCGGTCAGAAGTGAGGTTGATTCAACAACTGAGGAATGATGTAGCTGTTGCTCATTTAGATAAAGAGGGGGATTTGGGTATTTTGTGGGTTGCACAGTGACCTGGTTTATAACTGTTTTTAGACAAGATTTTGAAGTGGCCTTAACTTTGTCTCATGTTATCGTGGTCTCAGAGTAACCCTGTCTGAGGTTAGTTTTATGTAATGTGTCCAACACAGGACGGAATGGCCCAGCTCTGAGTGTCCTATCAGTTCTGGACATCAGGGGCTGCTTTTTTTCTTTTTCAGCACGGATCAGGAATTAGAAAAAATTGCTCCACTGCACCCCAAAGCAACCTCCATTTTCAAAGATAAAAATAACTGGCACAGGTAGACGGAGGACACTGTAATTACAGAAAAGTCAATAAGTAGAAAAGACATCTTTGTAACAGATAAATGGGTAAATCAGATGGAAGCCAAGTGGGGACTGCCTAACTCAGAGCCACTTAAACCAAGTATTTCTCAGTTTCCCATCAAATTCCCAACTTTCTAAGTGGAATAAATTTACTATACAGGGAAAACAACAGCCTTAAAACAACAATAAACCAAATTCAAATTCTTGTTCCTAAGAAAAAAATAACTTGAAAGACTCACAGGGTTTTTTGGGCATCAAGTAATTCATATAAAACACAATTTTGATGAGCTAAGTGTAAATGAATCAGAAACATATGGATTACATTTCTTTTAAATATGGGTTTACAAATTAAGGGAAAAAGTGGTTGGTGAAAAACTTTGGTTTTACCCAAACCCTAAATGTTTAAAAAACAGCTTGAGATGTTCTATGAACCCAAATGTGGCAATATTCAACCATTCTTGTTGTAAACTATTGTGCAAGCTGACAGTTTTGATTTTTATGCCAAGCATGAGACTTTCTGAAATCTTCTCTCTTTCAAAAGCATCTATTATCTTTTCTTATGTAATTAGGTGTTTCTTCTGTTTATATTGAAGAAAATAGGATTCACGTGTGCTGTGTGTGTGTGTGTGTGTGTGTGTGTGTGTGTGTGTCAGAGAGAGGGAGAGAAAGAGAGGGAGGGGGAGAGAGAGAGAGAAATCAGGCTTTTGGTTCCCCATTAAAGACTAGATTTTAAATCTAGACTTATTATATATATATTTAATTTAATTATTGACCTTCATTCCCCTGAGTGTTAAATCCAGTTACTCAAAGTGTTAACATACACATCTCTGGAAACTGGAGTTTCTTGAACTGCTTGTTCACAAATGAGTTCGATTTAATGGTCTTGCACATGGGCTACCCCAGAACAGCCAATTTGTCAGTTTGTGATGAAAAGTAGGAAAGACCAGATTCCAACACTGAATGGAGACTGCTTCATTTGTGAGAGAATAACATTCCCATTCTGCAAAAGTGTAAACTCACAGGCATCCCTGAGGTCACTTCTGTGTAACATGAAATTTAAAGTATCAACAAATGTCTCAGGATAACCCAATATCTTGGACTGAAAAACCTAATATCTAGATAATCTTCTGTTGCACATATCTATCTGTCCTGCTTCAGTTTTGCCATCACAAAATGTAAAATGTGGATAATTCTAGGACCTCCCTCAAACTCCTATTGTAAGGATTACTCTTTTAATTCTGAAAAAGCTTGGCATGGTACCTGGCACATAGTAGGTGCACATAAAACGTGTTGATGATTATGATATCCATTGTAATAAGTTCCACTCATCTCTCCTCCTTGTGCTTCGTTGGTGGGAGAGTAACAGACAGTAAGGATAACACACTTTCAGGAGAAAACGTCTCAATTTAGGAGCCTCTCTGGTCTTGCCAACTGACTGCAAATGACTACAAAGCGTATGCTAATATAAAGTGGTATCAAAGACTGATTCTTCCTGGATATGCTAAAAAGTACAGGCGTCCTCAATGGCATCCAAACAAGAGAAATGTGGATGGTTTATAAAAACCACAAAAGCAGTGGCCTTGGTCTCATTCATCTCTCACAGCTTAGGCCCCTGCCCTGTGCACCTGTCCCAGCGGTGACTCAGCTGCGCTCAGTGAGAGCAGGCCAGAGCCCGGGCAGGCCCCTCGCAGAGTGCTTCCGTGCCTTTGCATCAGAGCTGCAACTTCAGAAATTCAACCTCTGCAGGTTATAATTCAACAGGTTAGTCGTACTAGTTGGAGTAATGAGAGTGTAACCAGGAAGTTAATCTTAGACGGTACATTTTTCTCTTCTATTGTCCTTGTTTCTAAGCTATTTAGTTTATAAGGTAAAAAAAAAAGTGGGAGTGAGTGAGTGAGTGAACTGGGGTTTTCAAAACTGATTTACAGAAGAAATCAGACGTGTCACTTTATGTCAGTGGTTCCCCTACCAGAAGTATCCAACCTTTTGGCGCCTCTGGACCACACTAGGAAGGAGAAGAGTTGTCTTGGGCCACACATTAAATACACAAACACTAATGAAAACTAATGAGCAAAAAAATGATCTAAGTAAATTTACGATTTTATGTTGGGCTGCATTCATAGTCATCCTGAGCTACATGCAGCCCACAGGTCGTGGGTTGGACACCCCTGAGCCTTACAACATAGGGCAATACTCAAGGTCACCTGTAAATGTATTTCTCACTATTCCTTATTCAAATAAAAATTCAAATAAATTTATTTTTACTTCTTCTTGTATGCTTTAGACTCCAAACTTATTCCATTTGTCACTCCTAAAAATATCAATAATTGTGATATTATTACGTATAGTTTCCATTACGTAGTAAACATTTCATGACACAACCCCAGTCTGACGAACGAATACTACGTAGGCTGCGCTTTTTGGTCTCCGGCCCGCCCTCCTCCTGAGTGATGGGCCCCAGGTACTCTCTCCATCAGAATCCTACAGTCCTTCAAAATCAAGCTTTACCTCTTTTGGGAGACTATCCCCAAACTCTCCATGCTGGATTTTATATTTTCCTCCATTACATTTTTCCTTACTATGTTTATACCTTTATTATAACGCAAATCTAAATCTAGTACTTCCTTGTTTAAAATCCTTAACATCCTCTCCAATGCTTCTGTAAATTCTGATGTCTTACGCTCTGGTCTCTGGCGTTCCCTATCCTTGTGCACATTCTATGCCTCAGCTACCTAACATGGAGTACATTGTGAGTCTTTGAGTGTGTTGGTTCTTCCGGCTGCAAAACCTGGCTCTTCACCTGCATCTCCCACTTCACCTTCAGATCTTGAGTGGATATAACTTCTTCTCTGGAACCATTTCTAGCAGTGCCCACACCATAGCATGTAATCACATGCATTACAGCTGCCTATTCATTTGATATTCCCAGTGAACTCCAAGCTCCTTATGGACAAAGAAAGGGTCCATCTTGTTTATAGCTATATCTTATTGTAAATTACCTAATATTTACTGAACAGATTATAGAGCTCATCACACCTTGGATTTTTGACTTTTACTACAAAGCTCCTTGAGTGTATAATTTTTGAATTTTGTTCTCCTTTTTCCTTTGTTTCTTGTCTCTATCAACCTGGAGAAGGTTAACCTTGTCCCTTTCTTCTTTCACTTGACCAAATAGCTTGACGGGAGAGAATGAAACCTGGAGATAGGACCTCGGTCTCAGGAGGCAGGAGAGTTTGGATCAGTTGTTGAGTGTATGAGTAAGTCTGAGAATACAGAAGGGATGAACAGATAAACATTGAAGCAGGGCTAATGTTTGGATGCCCTGTGGGAAATAACGGCCTTGCCTCTCTTCAAGGCCATTTTACTACAATGAAGTGGAAAATACATTTTCAATTTTCTTTAAAAACACTTCCCATTCTGAGATGCTTTATTTTGAAAGTCATATCTTAATGTATGAAACTCCATGCTGGCTTTTAAAATTCTCTTATCTCCAAAATCAGTTTGGATTTGAATTGACTAGAGCTCACTATTTCTGCCCCTCAGGGCTGCGGCCAAGACTGGTTTCTTTCGCTTAATCAAATGCCCATGTCGGTGATTCTAAGCATTCCCGGGCTGGGCAGGGCTAGGGAGCCTAGGTGCCGCGCATTCCAACTGTCCAGCAGTCGGTAAATCAAGTTTTTTTCTTTTTTTCCCTGAAGCACTCAGTATGTATAGAATTAACTTCTCTTATAGCCAGAACACCCTTGTTGCTGTCACGTAAGTAGGCACAGAGAAAAGGGCAGGAAGTGGAAATGGAAAATAATGAACTCCCTCTGCTGGGCCAACAGGTACGCGCATAGACATTAGGAGAAAGTTTTACCGCGTCCACCAGCATCTGCTGCTGCAGGAGAAGTTGCTGTTTCTGCTCCATGATCTGCCTCTGTAGAGTTTGTTTCTTTCCCATCAATTGCTGATTCAGCAGTGATTGCTGGGAGTTCATGTAACCACTTCCAGTGTTTGGATTTGAACAGGAGTTGGGACTTGGACTGGGGCCTGTGTTCTGGCCTACCACAGAGTGTTGATCCTAAAGAAGAGAAAGGAGGGAAAAAGCTACTGTGAATTAAAAGAAGAAAAATGTATCACAAAGATCATAAGCTTAGATTCCGAACATTTTCCATCTTGTTAAGATCAAACATGGTTAATGAGGTGGAGATCAGAGAGTTGCTTTTTAAGTGTAGAAGAAATAATTGCATATCACAGCAACCAAAGCAGCCGGGAATGCGTTGGGAACTGGAAATGCTCCCATTTGACTCTGATAGTAGAACCGCCACATTCTGGAAGGCGGTTAAGGAACCTCAAAGAACACTACCATAAAAACATATGGCAAGTCTCTCAATTGCTCAGCACCAAACACATCGTAAAGTGACAAATTCTTCCTTTTCCCTAAAGTTAGCACATATCAATGCTGATCCTGCAATGAAAATAAGGTTTTAATTAATATATTTAAAAGTTGATAACTGGCCATGGCCAGATAGCTTGGTTGGTTACAGTGTTATCCCCATACACCAAGGTTGTGGGTTCAATCCCTCAGTCAGGGCATGTACAAGAACCAATGAATGTGTAAGTAAGTGGAACAATGCATCGATGTTTCCTTTTCTCTCTCTCTCTCTTTGTCTCTCTCCCAAATCAAGAAATACCAGTTGAATAACTATTTTGAATAGAAGAGGGCCAGCTTTCTCTGATAAAGCAGGAAGGCTTGTGATTTCTGTTATACGAACACTCATAAACTTGAAAGGGACTTCATTATTCAGAGACTCGTTAATTTTCCCTGGCCAGCAAGTCAGATATCTCAGTGCTTAATCAATAAAAGAGCACCCAACCAACTGGTAATGAGAAAGCATTGATTAAAAACTCGCATGGTATATTGAATAATATTGGGTATTAGTGAATTGCTATTCTAATTGGAGGTTTCTACCAATCTTTAGGCATCGGCAGGTCAGGACCCTGCAGTATAGAAAGCTAAACCCGGCCTAATATTTTCAGCATTCCCAATGATGTGTTTAGAATTGACCTGCACACTCTTGGGATTACAAGGAAACTAGAAAATATCGCCCCCGCCTTGGAGAATTTATCATCTAATTAAGGGAGAAATCACACAGTTACATGTAAAAGCATAAGCACATATAGAATCAAGTTTTAGATTATATAATGCAAGTACTAATTCAAAGACCCTCACATTCTAATGATATTCATCTGGGAAGCAGATGCCTTGGCCTTGCTCTAGAAATTCTGAGGCTTTAGATCACGTACCTGCTCAGGGGATTCTAATCCTCATTGGCCCAGGGAATGTTCTTTGAGAAACACTGGATATATGACAGCAATAAAATCCAACTGTCATTCCCCAACTGGACCGTGTGAGGTTACAGCGATGGAAAGGATAAAGGAACTTTCATTACAGGTAGTGGTAGTAGTAGTAGTAGTGGTAGTGGTGGTGGTAGTGGTAGTGGTAGTAGTGGTAGTAGTAGTGGTGGTAGTAGTAGTAGTAGTAGTGGTAGTGGTAGTGGTGGTGGTAGTAGTAGTAGTAGTGGTGGTGGCAGTGGTAGTGGTGGTAGTGGTAGTGGTAGTAGTAGAAGTAGTAGTAGTAGTAGTGGTAGTGGTAGTGGTGGTAGTGGTAGTGGTGGTAGTGGTAGTGGTAGTAGTAGTGGTAGTAGTAGTAGTGGTAGTAGTAGTGGTGGTAGTAGTAGTGGTAGTGGTGGTAGTGGTAGTGGTGGTAGTCGTAGTGGTAGTGGTGGTAGTGGTAGTGGTAGTAGTGGTAGTGGTAGTAGTAGTGGTGGTAGTAGTAGTAGTAGTAGTGTGTACATACTGCATTTGTAGAAAGTCTCTTCCCTTTCATCTCCTTCTCTTTCTTTAGTTATCTGCTGAGTTAAAAAAGCCTGGGGATGTAGGAAGCATGGCCTTGCTTTAGTAATCCCTGGGGCTACAGTGCTCACCAACTGCCTCAAAAGCAAAGGGATACAAAATAATCTTAAAGATATCTTTGCACTGAGGCTTATTACTGGCCAGTCACTGCTTGGGCTTTACGCAATTTCTCTCACTTCCTCCTCCAACAAAACAAGGAGCAAGAGCTGTATTATCATCCCAATGTTGTAGCTCAGAGAGATCTAGTTCTCAATCACTATACTCTATCGGTTTGCAGTTGAGATGACAAGCGTTGAGGAGAAACATTTTCATACTTTAAACCTCTGCCAACCATGTGTCCATGAAGCAAGTGTTTACTGAGCACTCCGCTCAGGGGTGAGCCCCTCGGTTAGGCACGTTGAAGGGAGCATGCTGGGAAGAAGGTAAGGGGTATGGGCACTGAGGGGGTTGGTCCTCCTCACCAGTTAATTAAAAATAATTAAAGCCAGCTCTGAGCAGCTTAAAGGAACCACCCTCTAACACAGCTGCACCCAAAGTCCAGTTAGTTCTCTCAACTTCAAATCCAGCATGGCTTTGGGGAAAGATGCCATCCCACCTGTCCTACAGGCCTCCAGGAGCGTGGGCAGGGAGGCCAGCATGAGTGCCATCCACAGAGTGGCAGACGACAGAGATCTGTGAGTTGAGGGCAAGCAGAGGAGGAAATACACGAAAGGTTGAGTGTTGAATCTCGGGTCCACCCACACTGGTGAGAGGAAAGCGAGCCAGTGACAGGGAGCAAGAGGTGGGGTCAGAGAAGTGTGAAGATAATGAGACTGATGTTAGAGAAATCAACGTGAGAGAGAATATACTGGAGGCCCTCCGCTCTCCACTTCAACATGATTAGAAACAGTCTGCCCTTTTCCATGATATAATTTGGAGTTTAGCGCAAGGCTGTGTGAACAAAAGGATTTTGTATTTCAAAGATACAGTTGACAAACATACGCAGAAAATTAAATTCACTTTTCTTTCAGCCGTCTTTGCATGGTCAGCCGGTGGACAAAACCACGAGCTCTAGAGATGGGCCCGCCGTGATTCCTATCTCAGTTCTGGCTCTTACTTGCTGTGTGACCTGGTAGACAGTGACTCACCTTCATAAACCTCAATTTCCTTATCTGTAACATGGGAACAACAGTGCTGACCTCACAGGGTCCCTGTGAGAATTAGAGGAGATAATGCAATGCTCAAAATATTCCTCACACAGTAAGTAAGCACTTAATAAACAATAGCTGCTCATAATTGTTAAAGTTATTTTAGCACAAAGGAGAAACAGTCTGTTTATTTGTTTGTTGTGCAGCAAGGGAGACAGGTCTGCAGACCACAGAAAGCTGTTCTGTGTGTCAGCTCTACTAGAAAGGTAGCGGTTTCATGAGCTACCTGCGGAGTTACCTCCGGCTTCCTACCTGGAGATTCCAGGGGATGAGTTGAACGGCACTCTGACAGTCTTTTGGCGAGTGCTTCTTTTATTTGGGCTAAGGACTCAGCTCAGTGCACTCTTACTTTGTTCATTGCTGTGCTGTTGTTTTTTAATTTCTTCACATCCGATTATTTTTTAACAGAGCAACTGATATACATTTACTAAGTGTTATACCTTAATGTGCTCATTTGTAAAATGAAGGTGATTCCATTAATGACTAAAATTAGGTCAGATGAAATTCAGAACAGTTCCAGGAACCCCGTAGTGCTTGATAACATTTTAGCAATTGATATTTTTCTTATTTACTTATTTCTGTATTATTTTAGATGTGACAGAGATGGTTTAGAAACGATTGCGTCTGTGAAGGGATATACGCTGTAAGTGAACGTGGATTGCAGGTGCGCTGTGTTTGGCTCCCGTCGTGTTGGAAACACAGGTGGGCCTCTGTGCTCTCAGTTGGCCATAGTCCCCACTATTCCCTATTTTCTTATATCCACCTATTTTCCTCGTCTCTACGACTTGCTTGACCCATGCAGGCATTTGAAATTATGATCTCTGGCTTATAGTTTATCTGGGGATCTAAGGAACATATATCACTTCTCCACAAACACACTCACTCAAAGTTATTATGGTAAAAAGCAATGCACAAAGATTTGTATTAGGTGATATGATACCGACCAATGCCTTAGAATTAAAATCCAGATTTCATGATGCCTAACCTGGTTACCTATGTGTCTGTTCACCCACTAATGACTTTGATAAATTTTACTGAATATCTCCTATGTGCTAGGCAGTTTCCCATTTTTTTTGAAGACTAAAAACGTATGTAGAAAGGGGGAAAATGAAGAAAAATAAAAGAGTGCTTAATGTTGGTAGCATTGGTGAATGTCATCAAAATAATTTCCAGTGAAATCTGGAAAACCACACCCCTCTGAGATTTCTAGAAGATCCGCATGCCAAGAAACTGTAACCGTATCTCTCTCTCTCTAATCAAACGAATGGACTGTGCTAATTCTAGTTTCATTCCTTTGCAATACCAAAAGATGTAAAAATAAGAGATAAGCTCTCTTTTGGAATTGTATAGAAAAATTTTAAACCTTGCAGCTTCTAGCCCTGCTTACCACGCACTCTACCATGCACATTCTTTTAATTCATGAGTGAAGTCATATTTGGCTGATGCTATTTTTTTTGCCCCTACCTTAACTATGAAACACAAAACACCTCCTTACACAGGCTTGCTGCCATTGCCAAGATGTGCAAACGTGAGTACCTAAAATATTCTGAAAGAAAAATAGGCTCTGATGTGTTGGCTTTGGTCCCCACATTCAGACTCGCTCTTTGCCTTACACTCAGCCCATGTAGAACTTGACTTAACAGAATTCATCTGTTCCCCTCCCAACACTCACTTTTTCCTCAAGAGCATGTGAAGGCCGTGGTAAAAGTGGCACGTTCTTGGCCCATTCATGAAAGTGTGTGTGTGAGATTGTGAATGAAATAGGTAGTTCCATTGATGTAGTGCTTTGTATGATGGAAAACCTAGTTTTGTAGAGAAACTAGAAGTAAAGATTGATTTGGCAGCAAACAATAACCACACACTTGTTCAAATCATGAACTTAGATGATCTTTCATTTTTTCTGCTTCTACCAATACAATGATAGTATTTGATGCTAATCTATGAAGTAGGCTTCTGGTCCTATCCTCCTGGGATTTAATATAACTTTACATTTAATGTGAATTTATAAATAATTTTCCATATCTATGTGAGTGTGCACATGTGTGTGTATTTAAGATTTTAAAGTCCTATTATAGCATTAGATAAGCCACTGAGAGTAGTATGCCAGTGTTTAAATATTGTTAAAGCTTCTTGAAACTTATTTAATCCAGCACAGGGCTGCTAGAACAATAAGAGCATGTTTGTATTTTTTAAAATAAATCTCTGCCAATAATTAAGCTATGTCTTTAGAATTTTCTTTTCTCTACTCTTATTCATTCATTCAACAAATATTGACTGAGCATCTACTATGCAGCGTGCATTCTTCTGGGCCTTGGGGATCAAAGTCCATGCAGCCTACCGGACAATTCTCCGGCTTGTCTATACTTTCAAGTTTTCCAACGGGACTATTGGTGGGAAATTTGCTCAAGGATGCTAGGAGATTGTTTGGTAAATCAGGTATGGGGTGGCCGATGCTTTTAGCTAGAGGCAATCAAAGCGTGTTCACAAGTAAGTAGCAGTGTATGAGGTTAATTTACATTTATAGGAAGCTGGATGCATGTTTTAATATATGGAAAATGTGGCCAAAGAATGTTTTTCTAAATTTGTTACATTGGTGACTTAATATCTTGCCCATGGATCACTACAACAAGACTGCAAACTACGTCTATAAAACTTGACAGAAAATTAAGGGAACACTTGAACTCTTTTAATTTTTAAAATAAATTTATCCTTACCCAAGGATAATTTTTTCATTGCTTCTGGAGAGGAAAGGAAAGAGAGAAACATCAATGCGAGAGAGATACATCAATGTGAGAGAGAAATATCAATTGGCTGTCTAGTGTATGCACCTTGCCTGGGGATCACATCTGCCCAGATCAGGTATCAGACTTGCAACCTAGGTATATGCCCTGAGTGGGAATCGAACCCGCAATGCTTCAATTAAGGGATGATGCTCCAACCATCTGAGACACACCAGCCAGGGCCACTTGAACTCTTTTAAATGGGTACCTCTCTTCCTTAGAGGACAGTTTACCCTAGAGGACAGTCCTCCCTATTATACCTATATTTCTCTTAAAGCCAGTTTGAAATCTTTTTGAAAAAAAAAAGGTATAAATTTAAAAATTAGAAACAAATCCCCTCTATTCCAGTCCTAATAGCTAATTCACCAATACTCTCTTATTAAAATTTTAGGAATAAATATTTAAAGAAACTGCATATATGAAGAAAATTCTATAAATCTCAATAAACACATACCAATCATCATCCAGCCTTTATTGTATGAAATGTTAAAGGGATTTATATAAGATATGGAGGGATATCAACAGGGGAGTGGTAAGGGGAGGGGGGGAAGGGGCAGAGAATAAGTAGAATAAATGGTAGGTAGAAAACAGACAGGGGGAGGTTAAGAATAGTATAGGAAGTGTAGAAGCCAAAGAACTTATGTGTATGACCTATGGACAAAAACTAAAGGGCGGGGAATGGAGGGGTATGGGGGCGGAGGGGAGGAAAGGGGGAAAAATGGGACAACTGTAATAGCATAATCAATAAAATATATAAAAAAATAAAATAAACACATACCAGAGTATATGCTCAGGCTCTGGGGTCTTACTTTGATAAAATGTTTCTTCAAATAATGGTCAATATGTGAAAGATCTTTAAAAAAAATTGTTAACTAATAAAAATGCAGGGATAACCTCTGCCTTTCATTTTAGTGGAATGCAAACGTTTGTCAGGCAGGAATGACTCCAGCCAAACACAGAATGGGGTCCAACTAGATATGTCATGAAGCAGCAAACAAGAATGTTCCCAGTTTCACTGAAGTGTGCTGAACTATTCAGACTCATTGAATTCAGTCAGTTTTACTGTTCAAGCAGTTTTGTGGGCTGATCCACTATAGTAAGTTTCACAAAGCAAACAAAGTTATCAGGCAGGTATTGTTCTCTTACTATTAAAAAAAAAAACCCTCTAAACTGTTTGTCTTGTTCTAGGCATCTGGGTAAAATAGCACTCTGTTTCTCTTCACTTATTTGAGAAGGGGGGTATATAATGATTTCCCTCCACAGAAATGAAGTAACTTGGATTCACGAGAGCATTCTGGCTTGGGATGACTGCCCTTTCTTTTTCTTGGCTTCCAGCATGAGGCATCTGCAATTTGCAAAGCAAATTCAAGATAAAGTACCCAGCTGGGCATGTTTGTACAGTAGATCTCACAAACTGGTTTGCTATTCAATTAATCTTCACCCTCCCCCTTCTCTCTTTCCCTCTTCTTTCCCTGTCTCAGCGAACTAACTGTTCAACTGTTCGTCCAGGCTATTCATCTTCTCAACTGTCTACTTATTAAGCCATTTATTTATCTCTGTGCCTGAGAAACAAGTTGCCTTAACTGTTTCAGCTTCCCTACAAGCTGGCGGGCCCACTTTAGCTATTCATTTGGGGGCATGGAGAGTGAGGTGGCCCTGGGCAGCAAAAGTAACGGAACGGTTCTTATTTGACACGACGACAGTGACAATAGAACAGTTATCAGGAAATAATCCAGGATACAAGTTTTAAACAGAAAGACTGAAGATTTAAAACACTGCTTATCTCTAGGTCGCCAGTCTTTTCTTTCAAGGGTCAGTAAACTATGGCATGACCCATCGAATCCAGCTTGGCACCTTTTTTAGTAAATAAAGTTTGACTGGAACAGAGCCATGCACACTGATTTATGTGTTGTCTGCAGCTACGCTACACCAGCAGAGTTGAGGAGCTGTGACTAAAACGGAACGGCCCGCAAAGCCTGAAATATTTACTACCCAGGCCTTCGTGGAAAAAGTTTGCTGACTCTCGCTCTCTTTTGCTGTGCTAGCCAAGTAATGCTACTTTACACTAAATCGATAAAAACGCCTTAGAGAAAGAACCCACAGTCCTTGAAAGGAACTGGCACGTTGGGGATGAGAAACGCCTGTTGTGAGATCTGCGCACCACCAGCCCACCGCTCCAGCCACCACGACAACCTTCGAGAACCAAGGGGCGAGAACTCACAGATCTTCCGTCCCACTTCACATTTTAGCAGATGCAGACACTGCCCAGAAAGGTTCAGAGATTGCGTTGCACCAGGTTACAAACCTAACCCAAAGATGAAGAATGCATTTCCAAACATCTGAGGAAAGCATATTAAGGAGAAAGGAATGTAATAAAAATCTATTTGCTTGAGAGAACTACAGCTTGTCTGACAGAACTGACGTGTCGGGGGTGAGGGTTGGGGGAGGGAAGATGTTCAAGGATGGAGTGTGCAAACACAGGCACGGGTATCTGGATCACTATTTTCCTTTGTCTTTTGCAATTACGAGCAGTAGCTGCTTTTTCCTCCTATTTAATAGGGCGTTCTTCTTTGCTTGCTTGGAACCTTCTCCTCTACCCTGCAGGGAAATCCTCATTGTATGTTTAAATCTGGTTCAAATGATTAGAATGAGTTTTGTGGTCACCATAGAGTTCATCCTTCAGATGTTACCTAATTTTCAAGTCACCAAGACACTGCATCTATTCTTAGCCTCTGGGGTGGACACTTATTATGGGTTGGCACAGAACAGTTCCATGGGTGAGGAAGCGGCGTTAGGTGGGAGAGCGGCCAGGAACAAAATGTCACTGGGTCAGGGTGGAGTGGGAAGAGTTTGGTAACTTGGGGGAAGGAATGAGAAATCTTTCTTACAAGAGAAGCTTTTCAATGTTAGAAGGGCTCTTTGTGGCAGACCTGAAGTTTCTGCTCTGTAAGTTTGCTTTTAGCTTTCTGTCCCTAGAGCAATGGTTTTAAACTGCCCTTTGGATAACAGTGACTTATGAGGATCTCACAAAACTATGCGTTCTCTTTCTCCTCCCGTCCCCTCAAGTATACGTACAACTAACCATATTGTCTACAATTTCAGGGAGTTCACAATTTTCCAAACATCCACAGACCATCCATCCACACACCGTAGGTTGAGACCTCTATCCCTTTCCCTAGAAGGTTACTGTGTTTATGTAACCTTAAGTAATGAAATGATTTCCCCGTGGATATAAACTCTACACTGTACTCCCAGCTTAAGACCATCCATGGCTCCTCTTTGACTTTGCGATCAAGTTCTGACTCCCGAGAGCGGTATATTAAGACCTTCCGTGATCTGGCTTCTGCGCGTTCCTCCAGTCTCCTCTCGACACATTTTTTCCTTCACTCGATGCTGGAGTAATATTAAACGACCTGTAATTCTCTGAACTCTCAGCTCTTTCTCCTCCCCATATTTTTGCACTTTGCACATGCTCACATCCTCTCCGCCTGGAACACTCCTCCCTGCTCCTTCCTACCCGGTGAACACCCTCTCTTTCTAGGCTCAGCTAAGATGCCATTCTTTTGGAAGTCTTCTCCGACCTCCTGAGCATCTTCAGTGTCTCTTTTCTGTGCTTCTGTAACACCCGGTACTGGCCCACGGGGTGGCGTATGAATGCAAATTTATACTAGAAATCTTTATAGATGGAAAAATGTTTTTAAAAGTAGTTGATATCTAAGAATAAGTTAGACTTTGTTCCATCTTGTAATTCTAAACAAATAGAAACAGAGAAGCTAAAATGCGCACATGCATGTGTGTGTAAGAAATCCCTCATCTTATTACTTAACATAACAGAATGAATCAAAAGTTTAGGTACCTATTTCTAGATTCATGGCCATAGAGGAGCAACAGATCTGTCAGTCCATATCGCTACTGTCTGTGTGCTTATATCTGTCTCTCAGTGTAAGTGCTCGAAGGCTGGGATGTTTATCATGATAATCCAAGGGCACTGAGGACTCTCCATAATGTTTTCTTGTATAAATAAATACATAAATAAAGAAGCACTGTGAAGCAGAAAACGGGGCGGAACTTCCTGCGACAGCACATGGGGTGAAAATGCTTTGAAAATGCCTCTTTTCAAAGGCAGCTAGAGAAAGCCAGGGCAGGAGAGAAAGTGAAGGTTGAGCGATATTGTTCAACGCAGTGTTGCTTTTACGGGTGTGCCACCTGAGAAGGCCTATGGCATGACGAATGTTTGAGGAAGGAAACGAGTTAGTGATGAGTGATGATGGAGATCATGATGAAGATGATGATGATGGTGTCTGTGGTGTCCTGCCAGGCAGGGAGAAAGTGCGTGGATGTTGGTGAATGTGTGGCCGTCTCTGGCTCACGAGAAGGATGCAAGAAAAGTGAGCACTTATTTTCAACTGTTATTTTCTTTGACAATTTTTACTTCTTACACACTAGGACATTATTTCTTTAATTCTTCTAGGAATCGGTGTCATGTGACATGTGGACATTGTTAATTTTGAAGTCTTCTCTTTTAACTTTGCTTGGCCTTACTTTCTCCAATTTTAAGATATGGAAATTAGATTGTAATCTCTAAATTCCATTCTAGTGCTGGAACAGTTGAAATCCCATCTGTATTGACTCAAACTAACAATAAACACCACTTTGATGAAATTATTTGATTTCTTTTTCCACTGAGTCTAAAACACGACCTAACAGCAGCACATGCAGTGGTTTTGCCACTGTAATGAACAAACACTAGATTCGGTTGGAGTGGGAAGTGGGAAACATATTGGTTATCTTCTTTGGAAGTGACGGAGGTTATCAAGAGAGGCATAGGGATGGAAATGTCGAGAAAAGGTATTCAACTGAATTCTGGAACTGTTCACATATCTTTGTGGAAGGCGCAATTAGATCTGTATCACTGTACTAATACCATCTGACTTCTCTGAACAAATTTGATTAAAAGATCTATATTTTCCGATTCTGTAAAAAAAAAAATCCACCAAGTGTTTTGCTAGAGGTAATTATCGTGTTTTGAATTTCCATGCTTCACTAAATACATAAGATGTATAAACATACAAAGTAGCTTTATGTCTCCTCTTCTGAGAACTGAGAAAGTATCTCAGTTGTTGCAGGTTGTTCAGCAGACGTGGAAGCTGAGATACACTGATACGGTGACTGTGATCAGTATCTTCAGATGTGCCCATCTACTCTAATGTGACATGATTAGCTATTTTTGAATGTATTATTATAATGACCACTAAGGACATTAAAAAAAAGACCCATCTGTTCTCTCTTAAATGTAGCCCCGAAGTCTCCCTTGGATTAGCAAAGCAAGCCACTAAATACTTCAGTGGGACTTCAAAAAAAGCTGAGTTCTCCCTAAGAATCACTAAGGGATGAACTTCAAAGATTAGAGGTTTCACTTGGATCAATTCCCAGAAAATCAGGTTATTTACCAAATCTTATTTATGCAAACTAGACAAACATGTTTTGATCTGCAAAGTACTAAGATAGTGTTTAAGAAAAACAATAACCTTAAATGAAAAGTCCACCACGGGGAAGAATGAGGAAGGTCAACTTTCTTTGGTCTGATTACCTTGTCTGTCCACATTGATCAAATCAGCTGTTCAGCTACTACCAGACCTGTTGTTACTTTATGGCCATAAGTCTAGAAATAAGTACCTAAACTTTTAATTCATTCTGTTAAGTAATAAGATTAGGGATTTCTCACACACGCACACACATTTTAGCTTCTATTTCTATTTGTTTAGAATTACAAGATGGAATAAAGTCTAAATTATTTTTAGATATCAATCACTTTTAAAAACATTTTCCATCTATAAAGATTTCTAGTATAAATTTGGGTTCATAAGCTGCCTCTTCACTTCATCTGAGTGGAGAATTCGGAGTGAGGTAAGTCTACTTCGCACCTGCCCATCAGTGACTGGTATTGCCTGAATCCCAATCACATCTTCTATTTATTTTTGTTGTAGAATACATCAGTTATTTATTTACATGTAGGTTTCTTTTACTAAACTATTATTTCTTTAAGTACATGGATTGTTTTATTCATCTATGCATTCCCAGAAGTACACATAAGCCTGACTTAAAATAATCAGTATATATTTGTTGTTAAATAAATAATGAATAAGTAATTACATGAGAATCAGATAAACTTAACTCATCACATGATTTGCAATTATTTAGGTGTTGTTAAGAAAGTAACATGTATATCACAATTTTTAAGTGAAATGACAAATATTAATATCAAATATCACACAAAATACCTTACCTGGGAATATTTGTTATTATTTGTCAATTCAAGATACTATACAAATCTTTTTGCTTATGGTTAAAACCTTGGAACTTAAATTTAGCATGTACAGGGTTATGTGAACTTTTAACCTTTTTTTCTCAGCAGTTTGGGTAGGTTGATTGTACTGGATTCTGTTACTTGTAACTGGAAACAGATCCTTGATTTGAACATAACTGTCTAGTGATTTTCAATTGGGTAAACATTTGTGGCTTATGTTCCTAACTGCTGCTCGGGAGAGAATGCTTGAAGGGAGACTGATACATTGTACAGTTACCAGTGTTTACATTGTTTTGTACTTTCCAGACCCATGTGGTGCTTTTGAAAAGAATATACATCTGGGAATGTAACAGCTCCTCAGCGGCTGGCTGGAAGCAAGTAACAGTTCATTTAGTATATATATATCTGAGCACTTCTGCATTTTTCAATCAAAGCTGTAACTAAATTTGAGCCAATTGGATCCCCTTTATAATTTGAAAATATTGTTATCCAGCCCTCCATATAAGAAAAAAAAACACAAAAATAATTTTTAAAATTTCTAGCCTGTTTGTAAACTTAACAGAATTTGGGTCAAGTATGTGAAATGCCACGACACTGAATATCATGGAAACTTAAAACCAGGCAACTATTGTTTTTGTCTACATGCCACCAAATAATCAGCTTGAAAAAGTTATTCACTAAATTAACTGAATCCACAAGTTGTTTTGGTATTAGTAAGACATAGCTTGATTGTCTTATCTAAGGCCTTGATTTACCTGACACATTTTTAGTTGAAGTTGATATGAAAATTCCTTTTTTCAAGGTACTGGTCAAGCACGAGTAGTCCATTTTAGAGAGGTGGTTAAGTTAATAAATATTTTGAGGGTTAATTAAGGTAAAGTATGTTGAATTCTTTAGAGACAAAATAGAAGTGATGTTAATATGCAACTGACTAGTTATGCAGCTCACAGGAAAGAAAGGACAATTCGGTTCCTTTAAAAGAAATCCATGTCACTTACTGCTGAGGGTGGCTGTCCCCACGCAGAGCAGTCCCTACCCCAGTGTTGCAACCTTTCCTTTCCCGCTCAATTAGGTCTGAATGCTTTTCACATACATTTTCTTTACTCTACCTTAATCATTTTTGGGGGGCAGCTGGGTTCATGTTTTTGTCCCAGGTGACATACCACTCATTCATATGCCCTGCTAGAGCTTCCCATACCAAGAAAGTATGGAAAAAGTATCTTTGGAATTCACTGGTCTATGGTTATAAAAGAAAGTGGGATGTCATTGTTGTAGAGGAAAACCAACGAATGCGGATAATATAGCTTATTTTAGTAATTTAATCATCTTATTGTCTATAAAAGATCAAAGAGAGACCATTGGTATGTGGTGAATAAGTTTTAGTCAAATTTACCATCAGTGGACCAAACCTGTGTACTTCCTACCGCACTGATCTTTAGGAGGGGGAAGAAAAGCAACCCGCTGAAGGCATTGATATATGGTCCTTCCCCTTTTTAGGAAAGCCATGAAAAGTGTGATAATTCACCTGTAAGCTTCCACTACAGTAAAGGGAGGCTGTGGTGTTTCTATTTAAATGCAAATAATAACCCACACTGTTGTATAGAAAGTGATTTATTTTGCTCTGCCCCCCGCCCCCCGCGCTCCCCGCACCGCAGGATTTTAGGCTAGCTACTAGAAATATTATCCAAGGACGTCTGTTCAAGGATCTATTTTACAAAACGGTCAAGTATTCCCTACTGTTTATATCTATGGTCAAGGCTAAAAAAACAATCAGGCCCACCAAGATTTATAAAGCATGGCTTATTGAAAGATATTCCTTAGAGGGTTGCTGTTCTAGGAACTGAATCCATTGGGAGCTCTGGGGAAAGAGTCACTCACCGCACACTGTAACATGTCTTAAATGAGCAAACCAGTTAAAAGTAACTCATCACCGTAAACTTCCTGATTTCTGTTTTAATTTAGGATAGTTCCCCGTTGTAACTTCAACAGATAAATAGTGTGGTCAGAGAAAATTTACATTCCACATATTTGACTACCGTGGACACGTATGTAAACACAGAGGTGAGACTGTGAAAACTGAACTGTTTACAGGTTGTATATTGTGACTGTTTTGTCAAGCACACTGGATTTCTATGTAGAGATTTAAGTGAAAAACTGGCTTTCCTGTTTGGGAGGGTTTAGAGAAAATATACTGGGAGATATAGGGGTAGATCAGCCGGCTTTTCCTGGGTCACTTCCCACTTTTATACATAGGGGCCACTCTGGAAGAGGCAGATACCTGGGTTTTACAGGATCGGTTTTGATATCAGTGGGCCATTCACAGTTACCTGTAGACTAGGTAAGGGCACAGGATGCTGACAGGCCACCTTTTAGACTGCTGGAGGTCCACATAGTCCTTCCTCAACTTCCCTGATTGCACTCTGGATGAGTTAAGAGGAACAGGAAGTAAAAAGGAGACAAGCATAGGGACATACAATATTTTGAATGAAATAGTTATGTATGGGGTAAAGCAGAAAAAAAGTTGCTTCGTGCATACATCAAAAAACTATAGCAAGTTTTATTTGTTAGAGAGAAATTTTGGCTATGAGGTAGTAGGTATCACCTGAGAGTTATCACCAACAGTTTTAATTCTTTGATGTTTTTTAGCACTTTCACATAAGTATATATTTATTTTATAAGTAATTTCGTGATAACGATGCAATGCTCTTTATAAGAATTTGAGTTTTTAAGGTCACATCAACCCAGAAAAATGATTTTTACATTTAAATACAGTGTTTTTCTTACTTTAAAATGTCCCGTTGATCTTTTATAGCAGTAAAATATTAAAAAATGATTACACAGAAGTTGATAAACCAATAATCAATGATAGAATAAGTGGGTTTTTTTGAATGTCAACACATACTTCAACTTCTCATATGATTTGGCGATTAAGCGGAACACAATTTAATGCTTTGTTTATAGAGCGCAGGAGAAATGGTAACACAACTTTAAATTTCTGAATATCCATGTTTCCCCCAAAAGAAAAGGGGTGTGTGCGTGTGTGTGTAGTTGGGGGAGGGCCTTTATAACACTAAATATACCTCTACATCTAAGGACATCTTGTATTATCAAACTGTTTTTCCTAAAATTGCATATGCCGAAATTCAGCCCAGCCCCGTTCTTGGATATTTGCTCTTTATTTTGGCCTGGAGTAACATTCGGGAAACACAGTGTTCTGAGCCTCTTCTTCAGGCACCACTAGCAGGCACTGTTAGAGCATTTTCTTTTGAATTCATTGGACTTGGGCAAAAATGAACAGCGGCTTACATCAACTGAGGATCAGTGAACACAATCTCATAGCAACAGACACCAAAACAGTCCCTCATTACAAGCCTTGTCCAACAATCAAGTCTTTAACGAGAACAAAGGTTGACAGTGATTAATCATTAAGCAGTTCCTTGTTCCCTGACGCACGTGTTCTCAGCAGCCTCCTGCAGAGGCAGTCTGGCATGTTTCCTGTCTCTGTGCTCCACTGTGCCATGTCTGAGGGGACAGCCAGGCAGCTTTCTCACTATTTCAATTTCAAATGCCACAAACATCTACAGAGTTACTATGTGCACATGTCTTGACTTTTATTCTGAGCCTGGCAGACTCTGAATGGATATAGGGACTGAGAACATAATAAGCCGTTAACTCCACATCTGCTTACTAGATTATGTTCAAAGACGGTATAAGAAATTGATTAAACACTGTTTTCTAGAATAAACCTTTGAAATCTGTTTGTTTCATTAAGCAACACAATAAGTTGAAATAAGTTAGCTGTGCGATGAACATAAGATAGCTTTACTACTGTTTCTGCATTTAAAAAGCTTCTATGTTGACAAAGCACGATGCCTTGAAAAGCAACAAAAACATTTTCAGAAATCCTCTTTCAAATAATTGTTTCACAAGGCCAGGGAATTGTACTGTCGACTAACATTGTCATTATTTTATTTGATGCTCCTCTTGTGTTTTTAACTACTTGACTAGGTACTAATTATCTTAGCTGGTCATGCAATGGTACATGCATTCATTTCATAGATGGACTTGGCGGTTCTATTTTTTTCTTTTTCAGCATGTAAACCTCACGGATGATGGCCATGTCACCTGTGAGCGCAGTGAAGAGGGACAAGTAGCTATGAGACACAGGATTCTAGGGTGTGAGGAGGGTACTGGGGGGAGCAACAATTACCAATGGGCGTCAGTGATGTCAACAACAAATACTTGTTTTTCCAATGATATCACACCTAACAAAAACCAAAATGAGGTAATTATAAGAATTCTTTGTATCTAGTAACTTCTTTTTTCAAACTGGTCAGAAATAAGTTAATGGCAAGCCTCCAGAAATCCAAGTAGAAGATTTTAACTAGTATGTTTATGATATAAAACCTAAACATGAAATCCAATCACAAAATATGAAATATGCAATTCTTCTGATGTACTCAGCACTTTAGTGTACAGCTGTAACTTCCTTAAACTGAGTTCTATTCACTAAGGAAAGGGAAATGACAATGACATTCGACAGACAAAAAGACCACCTTATTAGCGGTAACTAAGGTCATCAGGCAAACGTCTGTGACAGGGATGACATAATGGCCATTGACTCATGTGACGATCAAAGCAGCCCGTTAGAAACCCCATTCAGAAAATGAACATCTTTTAACTGGAGCCTCTCAGGATCAACATTGAAAACTAACAACAGTGAACTTTGAACTGTGAAGGAAAGCAATGAGGACCTACAGGAAGAAAGCTTTCAGGGTTTGAGATGGTCTTACGCTATACATCCTTACAAAACAACCATCTAATTATTTTAATTCAACTCAATTCGCAGTAATCTACTCCAACTGGTTCTATGTATCTCTGTACTTAGGGTAAATTGACTTCACCTCACACAAAAATACCTCATAAACACAATATTTGACTTGAATTGGCCTGCTTATCCTCAATCTTTTTCCAATCACAAGGTAAGTGTGTAATATTTGGGGGCTTACGTCAAAGTCTTAGGGCAAATACCTGAATCAATTACAATTCAAGTGACTCTAAAAATGATACTTAGCTAGCATGGAACATTAGAACAATTTCTAAATCGTGGGGTATGCAAATCTCAAAGAAGTTCCCAGTCCGTGTTTACTGGCATCGTCGCCCATAAATAACAGTACTAGCGATCCTATTCTGGGGGCTTACTACGCGTCAGCCACGGCACTGGGCACTTCATGCCCGACCACATTTCAAACCTGTAACAACCTTCTAATAAAATTGGCCCTGTTAGTCTCCCCGTTTTGCAGATGAGAGAACCGACATTTAGAGCTGCTAAATAATTCATCTGTGTAGATGGCAAGCGATGGAGCTGAAATTCTAACTCAGCGGCCTGACTCCAGAGCCCTGCTATAACACTGGTATAAGAAATAAGACAAAGCTAACGACAGCCACAGTCTTCGGTGCGGAGCAGTGGTAACTACATGCTACTGGCACACAATATGGAAATATGGGACAATGTGGTCTAGTACAGGTATACAATTTGGAAATATTGGGCCAGAATTTGCTAAAGGAGTAATATGACATTAAGTTGCTTTATTTTTCTGAATGCCAGTTTCCTCATCTGTAAAAGTAGTGTGTTGCTTAATTCTTAGTGTATAATATAATATATATATATAAAACATTTTGTAAATGCTATAGTTGTCTAAAATAAAAGCATGAAGCAGCAGACATATTTTCTATTGAGCCAATACAATGAATGTGGAAGAACAAAAAATAATAAAATGAAAGTGCTAAGAAGACAAAAAAAAAAAAAACCCAAAAAGGCAATTCATGGAAGCATTGTAGCTAGGACTCATGCATGTCAAAATGTGTAGTAGATTCTTTATACCACAGCGAAGACATGGCCAAAGTGGCTAAAAAATGAGTTGATTTTCTGCAGGCATTATGGCATAGTTGTTAAGAATATACACTTCGCACTTAGACAGATCTGGGTTTAAATCCTGCACAAGTTACTCCAGCCTTAAGATTTTGGTTTTCCTCATTAGTGATGTGAAAATCACAAATTTGGGAATTAAAGGGGATAATACATATGAAGGGCTTCACGTCAACAAGGCTACTCACGTCAGTTAGTATCAGAGACGATTATGATTATCATTCATCTCCTGCTGTTGTTATAATTTACAAGAAAGAATAGAATTCCAGGAGAGCTGTATATCAGAAACCACCATTTGTGGCTCCCAGAGCCTTAGCAAAGGAGGATAAGGAAAGCGGCCCCTGGGGAACACACGTTAAGATGGCATTTGGGGCGGCCCTTAAGTTCCTCATCAGGTTGAGGCTAGAGTCCTTTTGCTCCAAACTTAATCTTTACTGAAATGGATTGGCTTCAACGATGAGGTCGTACCAGTAGTTCAGATTGGGTCTGTGTCTGTGTAGATAGACTTAAAGTTTCATTCAATGAAATGTAGTTCAATATATTACCTGCACCTGGAACTGCTCTCTAACTAGTCCTGAAAGCAGACACTGACTACTTGTATAGAGGGGTGGGTGGGATGGGGATGGTTCGTGGTGGGGGGGAGCATAGAGCAAGAAAGTGGAGAAGGCAGGAGGGAAGGACTAGAGAATGAAAGCTGGAGATTGACGAGTCACCCTGCCCGTCCTGCTTCCCCCCGCTGCAGAAAGCTCTCTGGTGATCAGATTATCAAATTACCACCCGCCCCAGATTCAGGACTCTTAATAGACATGATGTCCCTTACATCTTCCTCTTGCTGATGGTGTGATGGTTTGAATTTCCCTCTCCCTGAGTTTGAAAGGTACATGTACTATCTTATCTGGCAGAGATATTGAGATGGTAGGAGGAACATTAACTATGGGAATGTTAACTAACTATAATATTTTACAAGGTCTTTTGGAAATAGAGGGCTCTTTATGTCCATTTAGACAAATACCCAAAATGCTCTTCTGGGTTGCATCTGAATGGAATGATGGGATTTAGAATCATAAAGAAAAGAGTTGATACACTGTCCACTGTTAGTAACCTGAAAAAGAAGAAAAGACTAAACTTTTGACTTAGTATGCTTTCAGATTAGACTACAGAACAGGAAGAACAGAGTAAAAAATTCTATGGAAAATATTCATTTAAATAGCTTAAAAAATAGGGTGGGGGGTGTGTTGCAGGTAAAGAGCCAGTCAAATGTTTCCAGTTGTCCTTTCCTCTGATACATGGGAACTATATAAGATATACAATTTCTGAAAATAATACAAAGGTGCAGTAATTTTAAAAATAATTTAGTAGAATGAAATTTTTAAGGAGTAACCAGGAATGATACTACTACTACTACTACTACTAATGATAATCAACATGTGTTGAGGGTTTTCTAAGTATGAGGCATATTACGAAACAATTTAAAGACACTACCCTGTTCAATCTACACAAAAATCTTTCTAGGTATGCCTTACTATTCCTCCCATTTTACAGGTGAGGAATATGAGGCTTTTTGAAAAGTTAACTAAATTGCACAATATCCTTGAATTAGTAAACCTTGAATTCAAATCCAGTATGAATGGACAGGTGTGCCTTGGTTTATGCAACACCTGATTTCTGAAAAATTGCATGTAAGTAAAATCTTAAAAACCAAACATCTTAGATTATGAAAATGGATGTCCCTCCCTCTCTCCTTCCCTCCCTTCTTTTTTTAAAAAAAATTTATTGATTTTAGAGAAAGAGAGAGAGAGGAAGAGGGAGACAGCAAGAGAAACATCAATTTGTTGTTCCACTTACTTATGCATTCATTGGCTAATTCTTGTTCATGCCCTGACTGGGGGTCTAACCTGCAACCGTGGTGTATCAGGACAATGTTCTAATCAACTGAGCTATCTATCCAGGGCCTTCCCTCCCTTCTTTCCTCCCTTCCTTCCATTGAAAAAAATTTTTTTTGAGTTCCTACTGTGCCATGTAGTAGGGTTGTAAAAGTAAATAAAATAGAGTGCTAACTCTCGTGAAGCAGTCATATTGGTATAGGAAGATAACAAGCATAAGAACAAATAATGTGTCACATGATGAGTGCTATAAAGGGCGAGAAAGCAGGACTGGGGTGAAGGGTGTGCTGGAGGTACAGGCTGGAGGGGGGTGTGATCAGAGAAGACTTCTCGATAAGATGACATTTGACCCGAAGGAAGTGAAGGGACAGCTGGAGGAAGTACAAGTCCTGAAGTTTCTGGAGTCTGGAGGTGGCAGCATGTGCGAAGCAGGGCCAGCAGGCTGATGCGGCCGGAGCAGGAAAGGAGGGAACGGTGGTGCTGGTGAGGGAGGGGCGGGTGATTCTGAAGGGCCTATATGCAATTGTCAAAATTTTAACTTTTACTTTGAGTGATATGGAAAGGCATTAGAGGATTTTGGACAGAGGAGTGACATGATCTGATTTATGTTTTAAAGATCACTCTGTCAGTTTGGTGGTGAATAGCTTGTATGGGAAAGGGAGACCAGTAAGGAAGGCTATAGGAAGAATTCAGGGAAGAGATGGTGGTTGGACCACGGTGGTGGCAGAGGGAAGTGGCCTGATTGCAGACAGACTCAGAGGCAGAGCCAGTAAAGTGAACGAGGGACTGGATGTGGAGTGAGAAAGAAAGAAGGGTGTCATGGGCAACTGTAAGATTTGTGGCCCTAGTGAAGGGAAGTATAGAGGCATCATTTTCTGCGATGGGGAAGACCATGAGTCAGACAGTTTGGCTTTGTTGTGGGTTTTGAGGGGAGTGGGAGGAGGCTGGAGAGAAAGAATTTAATGTGGGATATGTCCAGGTTGAGATGCTTAACATGTCCAAGTGCAGCTGTCAGGCAGGCAGCTTGATATATGAGTCTGGTATTGGGAGACGGGTCCAGGCTGAAAATACAAATTTTGGAATTGTCAGCATAGAGAAGATACTTAAAGCCATGAATTTGGATGTTATCACCTAGGGAGTGAGGGTAGATCAAGGAAAGAAGAGATCCAAAGACTGCACTCTGGCACCCTATTGATTAGAAGTCTGGCAAATGAAGAAGAAACCAGCAAAGGAGATCAAATACCATGAAGGATTTGCATCCCGAGAGTCTAGCAAAGACAGTGTGTCAAGGAGAAGAGAGTGATCAACGGATTCAGTATTGCTGGTTAGTCATGTGAAATGAGAGCTGAGAACTGACCACTGGAATGGACAACTAGGCACCGCTGATGGCTTTGATAAGCGACACTTCGCTGCAAATCTAGAGACAAGACCTGATTGGAATGGGTTCAAGACAGAATGAGAAGAGAAGAAATGAGGTTCAGAGTTTTTGGAGAAAGGAAGGAAGAAAACTGGAGAGATAACAGAGGAAATGCGGTGTTTTTTTATTTGTTTAAGCTTGTATGATTATGAAAATAATATAAAGGAAAGCAGCAAATGTCTTAGTAGTGTAAACTCTGACTCTTATTTTTTTTCTGCTTCGTAATATAGGAGCATACAGTTTAGTATATTGGTTTTGCTTCTGTAGCAAAAATATTACTGAAAGTATTACTATTGTAGTAAAGTTATAATAGTGCTGATGACAGTCTTTAGTTATCATCCTGATTATAGAAATCACTTTGAATACAGTATCTATCGCCTTTGGTCTCTAATATCTTCACAACCGAGAGCTATTAGCTTCCAATTGATATCTTCTGGGTGGAAATATCTGTTGAATGTGCCCCAACAATTGCAAACAAGTTTTTAAATAAAGTACAGTCAGAGCCACATTAAGGAAAAATGCTATGGAAAAAATTAGTTGCTCACTCAGTTCAGATATAACTCCTGGCGGATCAAATTTTATTTGGGCTAACTTTCTGAGTCCTATAAAAATACATTTAACTTGCCCATTACAGCTACTTCAGCAGCAAATGGCTATCAACAACAATAATAATAGTAATAATAATGCAGATGTAGAACCAGACACCTGGCCATGAATAGAAGATTGACAAGCAAACGGCACAGCTGGGGGAATAGGTCAAATTTAGAAGACCATACTATTAGAAGGATGTGATTGTACATGGTACCCACTTTAGATGAAACTTTTGTTCAATAAAAAACCCAGCTGCTAGTTTATAAATTTCCCACCATATTCATGACTCAACACTGCAGACTTCAGCGGTCTGAGTCGCCCAGTTCTGGACTTTATGCTACTCACTTGTAAAGTGCCATTTAATGAGGCGGTGGAGCGCTTTCAGCTAATGGGTCCACTCTCCGCACGGCCAGTGTTGCACGTAGCTAGCACAATTTTGCACACACAGATTTACCAGGGAGAAAAAGAAGAGCCACTGAGAAGGAGCCTCCTGAATCCTCACTTCACTTGTAAACCTCAGTAAAGGCCAATATAATTCTCAAGACCATCTCTAGGCAAAAGAAAAAAAAAGGCAAAGTGTGCCATCGAAACTCCCTTTTCCTATGATCTGTCTGTCCCGCTGTTTCATTAGATTCTAGTTGTTCTAGCAACTCTCTCTGCCCAGGCCTCTGTACCCACTGCTGACTCCTGAAGTCCAAGCCATACTTGCCTTCCCCATTAGGATTGCCTGCCTCAGATTTATAAAGGTTCCCTTTTTTGCTATCAAAAATTGTCTGCCTTATGAATCACTTTGGGATCTTGTTAAAAGGCAGAGTCTCATTCAGCAGGTCTTGCGTGGGGCAGTGCAGAAACACTGAGTTTTTGTGTGTTAGCAAGCTTCGTGACCCCGAAGCCGCGGCCCCCAGGCCGTGCTCTGAGTATGCTAGGTAACCAAAAGCTAAATGGATGCCGAAGTTTACTGGGAGCGCTTTACTGTATGCCTGCTTTTAGATAAGGTTTGTAGTTCCACAGGTATATTTTATGCATGAGCCAGAAAAAGGGAATGAAACAGGAATTTTAGGTCAGGGACAGAATTGAAGGTAGAAAATTTTTGTCACCTGAAAGAGAGAGGCTGTTCCTCCTTTTCAAGTTAAGTTACCTTCAAGTCACCCGAAGTGGAGAGATAGACCGGTGGGTAAAACCAGAAGGTCTTGTCTATGAAGTCTGGATAGGAACAGCTACGCCATGTGTACAGATAGACCCTGACGCTAGGGATCATTGATTTGCTCCCAGTTTGTGGCATGTGTGTGTGTGTGTTTTAATGAGCAGAACTGTTGGTAAACACGAAAGCCTTCCTTCCTTTAAACTCATCTCCCCAGCCCTCCGCCCAGGTCAGTGACCTCTTACACACACTTGCACAGAATCCTGGGCTACTTCTTACTGAAGTTTTTGTCACACTGTGTAGATTTTTCTTCGCCATAGACTGGCGCTCTTCGAAGGAAGAATTGTATCTGGTCACTACTGTATCCATGGCCATCATCATGGCCTCACACATAGCAGTGACTGATAAATACTTGTTAAACAAATGAAAAGTCTGTGCTTTCCAGATTTCTGTAACTAATGCCTTTGGCTCCCTAACTAAGACGAAAGGACATAATCCATCACGACTCCCACACGTCAAAGCCTCGCTGCGCATTGCTTCCTGACTGCAGCTCTCTGAGTCCTGGGCCTGAGGCAGGGCTCGACTGCCTGGACAACTTGTGGGTAGTCGGGGGGGTGGTTAGCTCGCGTGCATGAATTGCGAGCTGAAGGAATGTGTGACTCTGGCTAAGAATTTATTTGCTAATGAGAGACACTCGAGGACTCTCTTTTCTCCCTGGTTCCGCACCGGCAATGTTCAGAGGGGTGGCTGCTTCATCACCCTTGGTCTGAAATGCGATGATGAACACAACCCCCCGCCCCCATTGTGGACGTTCAGTATAAGAAAGGAAGCTTTGTGTTTTAGCCACAGAGATTTTGGTGGTAGTTGTTACTGCAGCATTACCTTGCCAACTCTCATTGATACAGGTTATGGGGGTAATGACCCAAACCAAGGGACGCTGGGCCCTGCCTATCCCCAGGCCCAGCCTCCCTCTTCCCTTTGAAGCTGGGTTTCAGGTGTGGCCCTGAACCACGTCTGCAGTCCTGAAAGTGAGGCTCTGCCTGTCCCCGAGAACAATTCACACGGGTCCCAGCCAGAGGGTCCTGGCTGGAGGGTCCCTGCCATGTGCCTGTGACTGAGTCCCGGTCTCCGTAAGCCCAGACTCTCTAGGACGAGAGGCGCGGCCCTGCTGTTGTAACAGGCATTTGGTTATGCTTCTGAGCCCTAATCATCTCCAGGTCGCCTGACTGTTTGCCTGGATCTCTCACTGCTCCTGCTTCCCCATCCGTATGATCCACCCACGAGTCCCAGCACCCTGGAGACACTGTGCTGAATTTCATCTTGTTGATCAAATAACTGCATCCCCACCAGTTATCTGTTGCTGTGTTCTGTCTGCCACAGTGATCTCCACTGCTAGTCCTTCAATCTGTCCCCAAATTCCGCTGCCTGCCTTGTTATAATTAGGGAAATTTGTCCCAGTTTTCTGCATTTCTCATTCTTCCCTGAATCGCTGCAGTTAAATGGGCCATGTGTATTTGTGTCCAGAGACATAACAGATGGGATCTTGGGGATTAAGGTAGCAAACAGAGAGCATGGGGCTTTTAGAGGGATTAGTCTTTCGCCTGGTGGGGAGGATAGAGAAGGAGGCCGGGGAGCTGGTTTGAAAAGGGTCACTTGGCCCTATACACATATGTGATAGTCGTTGGATTTAGTCCACTCTCACTGTCCCTGCCTGTCTGTTCCCATAAATATCCATAAAAGAAAGAACACTGGATTTAAAGTTAAAAAAAAAAATCCAAAACATGGTTTAAGTGCCAGCAGTGCCATTTACTAGGTGTGTGACCTCAGAAAAATCAGCTAACCTCTCTGTTCAAGTGAAAAATAAAGCTAATAACATGTGGCCCACAATGAAGCTGACTAGGCCTTGCGGAGACTGCGTGAGAGAATGAGGACACGCTCGTCCTGTTGCAAGGAGCTTTGTTCATGACGGTGGTGTTGTGGTGATGAGGACAGGACCGGACAGGACAGACAGCCGGGGGGACCCCTCCAGCAGGCCTCAGCTGAGCCTTAAAAGTGAGTGGGGGGTACGGGGCTGACGCGAGGTTTTGTGAGGAAGAGAGTTGAGCAGCACGCAGTCCTAGAGAACCAGTCAGAATAGGATGGAGCGCCTCTGTGGGGGAGGGGCGGCACAGACTGTCCCTGGTAGGATGTTCAGCTCCTGCTCCTGACTGCACATGGCTTCCCCGCGGATCTGCAGTTGCGATGGGCAGATGTGCGAGGGGAGAGGCTACAGATGGCACTGTTGCCATATGATGAAGTCATTGTTTGCATCTTTTGTTGCCGGGTAGTTCTGAGGCCTCCGGAGAACCCCCTTTCTCTTACGTTAATTCCCAGTGCACCTGATTGCTGAGCCCAGCCCTGCCTCATCGTCTTTCCAGCATAGTCCCCACACATGCTGAAGCTTCGCTGGCTGCCCAGTAACTGGGCATCAGCAGTTGGCAAGCCTCCCCAGAATGGAGCCTGGACCACCCAGCTAGTGAGAGGCCTGATGGGAATGTGGGATCTTGTTCTCGAGTACAGCAGGGCCACACTGCTACATGGAAGTCCCACCTGTGGGAGCAGGATTCGGGGCTATCAGGGAAATGCGGACAGACTCCGTAAGTTCTCATGAGAGGCCCGGAAACACGAGGGGAGGCCACTCATTCCGAGACCTTTCCACCTGTGGAGTTTTCCTACACGAGTTGTTCATAGCCCAAACGTTTTCAGGCTGCGAGCAAACAGAACGTCAAGGCAGAGGGTAAGAAAGCGCAGGGAGAAGGTGGCAAAGATGCGGAAAAAGGTCAAGCTTTCAGGTAAGGTGCCCTTAACAAGAGTGGTGAAGACAGAAGTGGTTTTGCTGACTAAGGCCAGAATCACCTTTAAAACAGATAAGTCTCCTGCAGTAAAGTGACAGATTAATTAAATGGCAAACACCATGCTCAGCTGTCTAGACTTGGAGTCAGTAAAGATACAGGATGATCATAAAAATGCAGACTCCAGATACCAAAGGCACAAAGTAGTTGAAGCGAAGACTAGGGGAAAGCTGACTGAAGGAGATTTCAGCAGCATTTTAGAGGACCAAACAGTGAGGGGAAGACCCATATTTTTTAGTAAACAGGAGTTATTACTCAGGGAAAAGGTTTAGATTGACAGTGAAAGCAGAGCAGGCCATCTCTGCAAAGTGCCTGGGCCTCAGCGTTGGAGGGTTACAGCCCCAACCCGCTACGTCCTGACGGAGTGATCTTGCAAAAGCTGCTTAACCTCCGCGCCTCAGTGTCCCTCTCTGTGACCTAGAAATGTTAGTAATGCCAAACAGCAGGGTTATCCTAAGGCTTAACACAGATAGTACACATGAAAATTCTTATGATTCATCAAGTTCAAACAAATACTAGTTATTATTGTCACAGAATTTCTTTATTTGCTTACACTATATTTTTTACATCTAGGTGTGCAGACATGGACGCGCACTGCTACGAGCTGCGTCAGCCCGTGGCGCAGTGCGCTGGGAGGCAGAGCGAAGGGGACCCTTAGATGTCCTCGGACTGCCGGCTGACATGCGCAGTACATTCCCAACCATCTTGTATGGCAGTTGTATCTCCCCAACCTGTGTCTAAAAAGAATTTTTGGCCACTCGCATCCATTCACCTTATAAAACCACCCTGAACAGTTCTATAAATTGTACCAGTACTTACTCTGACTTTGAAAATTTTATTCTGGTTGGCCTAGAATGCCCTTCCTCTGCACACCTCTTACTCAGGCCTCAAAACCCACCTCTGAAGCCCCCCCGGTCCAAATCGGTCACTTCCTCTCAATGTTCCCCTAGCACTCTGTTCAAGACTCGGTTATGGCCTCCGAAAACAACTCCGGTAAAAGCAAAGGACAAACAACCTCCTGCTAGCTTTCACTGTGGGCTTGCATTGCCCCAGACACCATGAGAAGCACTGCGCGCAGATAATCTGCTTGACTGTTCAATAACACTTTTTGTAAGGTAAGGCTGTTGTTATCCTCACTCACAAAGAAACTGGCTCAGTGAGGTTGAGTAACCAGTTAGACTGAAAGCAAGTAATTAACTGGTTTCAAATGCAGTGCCCACTCCAAGACTCATGCTCTGAGCCACGGTCATGATTTATCCACTTATCAGTCTCCCCATCTCCCATTATACCAAGCACCTCTAAGGCAGAGGAATCATACTTTAGTCAGCAGGCCCTCAATAAATGTCTGCTGAATAAAAAAATAAGTGGTTCTCATGTGAGGAAAAACAATGTAGGCTCATGAAACAACCCTAAAAAGTTAATATCCTCTGTAAACTGAAGTCAGATGCACCGCCCAAGTGAAACAACCGTTCCATCGGAAGTGGATCCTTAGCCATCATTCTGTCTGTCTCTCACCCTCTTAGCAACACCGCTAAGAGCAGCAGCTCCTAACGCGGTGAGATGACACATAAGCGCTAGATGCATCCGCCCCTCCCTCCCTCCCTTCTGGAGGGACTCGTTCGGTTAACAGCATCAAGCAAGCTTGGAGGCAGCAAGTCTTCCTTCACCCTTCCCATAACTGCAGCTACAGAGTTTTGTTTTAATGGTGGTCAAAAGTATTCCTGTAGACATTTGTGTGCTCAGCACACATAGATAACATTGAACATGGTATATAAGAATAACTTTATATGTATGTCTAGTTCATGGAGAGGAAGAGCAGGGATGATTTGGGGGCACCATCATTGCAACACAAGGTATCTGAGATGGTCCCAGGATGGCTGTGGAGTGAAAAGCAATCATATACAACACATTTCTTTAGCATCCGGCTAATGAATAAGTAAAACATCTCATCAAATCTCCATTGCATCACTACCATTTTTCACAGTCCTGACACATAGTAGGTGCCTAGTAAATGTTTCATGAATGAAAACATGAGTAAAACTAATAGGCAACAATGGAGAAATTTTTTCTGTGTTCTACCTATAGGAAGTATGGAACACTAGATGTCTGGGTTCAGAAATTATGTAGGGTAAAATGAGGAGCCAGATTTTTTAAGAAGCAGCTGAGGCTGTTTTAAGCAGGATCTGTTTGAAGGCTGAGGTAACAATGTCCAGGATTGAGTCAGTGGGACCTTGATTCCCGGTCTAAAGAGAGTTATGAGCAAACAATTCAGTGAACAAACCTCACATTTTCTCATTTTTTCAATATGCATTCATTCATTCATTCGTTATTCATTCATCCTTCAACAAATATTTATATAGTGCTATTAAAGCTAGGCACTGTGCCAAGTGCTTCACATACATTATATTCTAACACTCAAAACAGCTCTAAGAGGTATATACCATTATTATCCCAGTTCTACAGATGAGAAAGCTGAATCTCGAAGCTAATTAAGTTATCAAATCAAGGCTTCACAACATGTGGCTGAGCTATGGTTGCAACTTAAGACTCTGACTCCAAAGCCCCCTTACTCGCTCCCCTATATTTGTCTTTGGCCTTAAGGAACTCAAAGTTGAGCTAGAAAATAAACACAGTGTGAAAAGTGCTGTGACAGAGGTGAGAACTGGGTGCAGCGTGACCACAGGCAAGAGGCACCCACCTCAGACCCAAGGAGGAAGGACCTAAGAAGGAATCCTTCTAGAGGAGATGATGTGCCAACTCTTGGAGGAGGGCTGGGTGTCCATCACGTGGTAAAGGCAGAAACACAAAGGTCAGGGGAGCACAGTACATTCTTATTCAATGTTCTTCCTTTTGTATGAATGGACTCATATGTAAACAAGGCACCAATAACGTCTAGCTCTCTGCGTCTTTCTTTTTATTGGACCAAATGTGGGGAAACTATCCACAGATTGAGTATACATGTTGAGATTAAGCATTAGATACTTTGCTCTGGACCTTGAAAGCTTTAAAAAATAATAATTTTTCACTGCTTTACTCCCTTAAGACATTTATGCTCCCACTTGTCACAGCCCCTCTGTACATGCTATTCCTTTGGCCTGACAGGTGCTTCCCCTCTACCTTATAAACACTTTACCAGTTGTCATCTTGTTTGCACTTGGGCGATTCCTCTGCATCCTTCAAGGGTCAGTTTAAACACTACTTCCTCTGGGGGGCTTTCCTGACCCCAAGGCTGGGTGAGGCCCTCTGACCATGTCCCCTAAATGCCTGTGATCATGACATTCATCACACTTTTCCCCCACCAACCTCCCCCACCCTGATTTCATCGCCTACAAACTTCAACTTACTCATTCACATATTTCTTGAGTGCCTATTATTTGCCACTATGTTGACCACCGAGATTATAGGAGTAAACAACAAGACAGTTGCAGACTCTCATGGAGTTTAAAGTTGGTAGGAGATGAAATCAGCAGGAGGTCGGGGAGGAAGAAGCATGATGAATGTTGGAGGGACTAACCCAGCCTCGGGGTCAGGACCATGCATTTGATCATTTCTTATTATCAAAAAGAAAATTAGAATCAGTAAAGTCTGACGTCTAGGAAATAGAGTCAGAATGAAGAAAAGGAGAGTAAAAAAAGAAAGAATTATGTGTTTTTTAAAAAGGCAGAGTAAAATGTATAGAATTTATAGAATTGATACATCCTTATTGCACACCCCAGGGCTTCTTTAAACACATGATAACTTGCCAGATCTTATCAATAGAAGCATCTAATTTTCACATATTCCAACACATGGGGCATTTTGTTTTAAAAAGGTTATAAAAATGTTATGCATTAAATTCGGGCCATGTTATTCTTTGCCAGATTTATGGCATCTGAATAACATGGAAAGGAAATTCTCAAAATCAAAGGTATACTCTTTCCAAGACCCACTTATTATATTCTAAACATTTTGAACTGAATTTTACATTTTGAAGTGGATCAATTTTTCATTTCAGTCCAAAGGTCCCTGCCTGTTTCTGAAATTTGCAACATCTGCTAGGGAAGTGAAGAATGAAACGATTTTTTAAAGATCAAGTAATGAAGAGAAAAAAACTTTCTTGAAAGACTGGATTTTCAATTTGTTCCACATGAGACTATTTCAGGAAATTACCTTTTAACTGATGCTCATCTTGTTTGTGCAGTAATATTCTCCTGATAGGGCTGGGCTGTGATCTGAGAGATTTTTACAAGGCAAGATTTCTGCTAGTTTGTCTTCCAAAGACAATCTGCAGGTGTGCGGTGGTTTGCCATCACAGAGGGATTCTATGTGGGAGACCGCTTTTTTTTCCAGTTTCTGAAATGAGTCATAACTAAGGCAAAACTATCCTTTCCTGTGAACAACCTTTATAGAGGATTATCTAGATAATGTAGTTTTCAATTCAGTGGACATAGGTCAAGGATAGAACTAGAGAAAATGCTCAAAAGCGGGATGGGTTAACATGGATCACCCGAATCTGTTCTCCCATCTCCTCTGACCTTGTTATCTCTGTGGGCTGGAAAGTCCCACCGTTAGTGGTTCACTGGGTTAAAACTCTCACTTTTTATGCTCAGTGATTACCTTGAAAGTTGGGTGAATTAAAATGTTCAGGAGCTGAAAAGGGGCTTGAAGGACTCACCCAGAGACTTCATATCATGTGAAGTAGAGCATGCATTTTTATTCATTTAGTGTGTTGGCAGACCACAGAATGTTATGTCTGGGAAAAACTATTTTGCTGCTAATTGTCATTTACATACTCACTCTAAAATCCATATGGAAGAATAAGAGTTCAAAAATAACTACTATATTTCTGAAAAAAAATTAAGATAAGATAGAGGAAATTACTGGGTATTACAATGTAAACCATTGTAATTTAAACCATGTGAATTGGCTTTTGGAAGAAATGAAAAGATCAACAGGATAGAAATGTCAGTTCAGAAATAGACGCAAAAATATAATAAAAATTGACACTTGAGAGCAAGGACCTTACAAATCCATAGGAAAAGAACAGAATATATAATAAATGTCTCTGTGACAAGTGTCCATCTAAACGGGAAATGCAATTACATCTCTATACTATGGCATACATACACAGAATACAGCTCAGTTTCCATGTGGCAAAGTAGCTCAAAACTTAAACTCTATAGATGGAGGAGATCATTCAAGTCTTACTGAGTGATCCACAGCGGTCCAGCTCCAGAGAAAAGTGAGAAGGTGACCTGGCAGAGAATGGCCAGATTCCTCTTAAAGCCAGCCTCATAGGCAGAAACTTCAAGGGCCATCACACTGCTTCATTGGTGCTAACACAAAGCTGGGAGCCCACGTGTACTTCAAGACCCCAAAGGCAATGGGCCAGAGACGCTAAAGATCTTAGTTTGAGAGCAGTGACCCATCCTTCACACGAGGGCGAATAAAGATAGGTTCAGACAGCCCCTTCTCTCTTCTGAGCCCCTGGAGCCCTCCTAGTCTTAAGGGAAGAAGTATACACAAAAATTAAGAGTGTGCTGAGGAGTAACCCAGATGAATTGGACCTTTACTTCTTATGTGACCTGGGGACAATGGTAGCGCCAATAGTTCCTAAGATCACTATGAGGATCAAGCAAGGGAACGTAAGTAAAAAACATAACATAGTGCCTGGTGCGAATAGGGCTCAAAACGTTAGTACATTTTCTGCATTACACTCTGTAATATTTCTTCTCTTTCTTCAAATTTAACTGATAGTTTAATGGACTTCTGCCTATTAGGCCTTGGAAAAAGTACTTTTACATATTTCACCTCATCAAATTCTCATAAGAACCCGTCAGGTAGGTATCACTGTCCCCGTTTAACACATGTGTGTTTGTGTTCTTTCTCTAATGACACCATGAACTGGTGTTTTCAAAATATGCTCCAGGGAAATGGGTTAAGACAATTTTAAAAGTTATTCTGTTTTAAAAGCTTTCCCTGGCTGTGTGAGTTAGAGAAAGTGTGAGTGAACAAACTGATCTGATTGCTTCACAGCAACCCTTTCAGAGTTGCGGATACGCTGAGGCGAGTTGCTCATCTCCAGAAAGGAGGGATCTTCAACAGCGCTGATACCCAGAGCAGGTCACAGAGTCCTCCTCAGAACACAGCGTGGAGAAGTGGAGAATAAAGATTTAGTGGATGCAAGGATCCAGTTTTATGCTTTTTGTGCATGGCACACTTTGGGTATAGGCCAAGTGTTTGATAAATTCCAGTTGTTTGAACTATGTGTGAAATCGTGCAGCTTTTTACACACCAATGAGCCAAGATGGGAAGATACTCTCTCTTTACATGAAAGCGAGTCCAAAGTCTTAAAGTTCCTCAGGTTAGGTAGGGTGGGGCGGGTGGAGGAGGGCGAAGGGGGAAACATTGTGAAAACTGTAATAATATAACAATACAAAAGATAAGATAGAAATAATAAAGTATAATATGCTGAGAAAAAAGAAGGAAAAGTAAAATGCTGCATAATCTCAGCACTCTGAGTTAATTACTATGCAAAATTTGGGTACATTACCTTCCAGTTTTCTTTTCATTATTTTTTAAAAGCAAAATTAGGGTCATAACATATATTGTTCTTTGTATGAGTTTTTCCTTAGTTAATTTTTAACATTTATCTTTGTCATTAAATATTTTTAGAAACAATTTTTGATGATGACATTATAATTACTTTGCCCTTCCTCAATTCTTAAACATTTTTTGTTTTAATGTTTTCAATTATAAAAATACAAAGAAAAAAAAAAGAACGACCGGGACCAGTCCTGGCTAGAATGTGCGCCGACTAGAACATCTGAGCACTGAGGGCAGGAAAGCAAAATGGTACAGCCACTTCGGAAAACTTTTTGGAAAAAAGTTTGGCAGATTCTTGTCAAGTTAGACATACACTTACCATATGACCCAACAATCCCACTCCTAAGTATTTATCCAAGTGAAATAAAAATTTATGTTCTCACAAAAATCAAATTGGAAATATCCAAAATATCCCTCACCTCGTGAACAGATACACACAATGTAATAATACTCAGCACTGAAAAGGAATACACTATTGGTACATGCAATTACGGTGAGTGATTCTCACACTCCCTGTGCTCAGTGAGAGGGGCGGGGTGCAAAGCACTACATAGTGCACAATTTCATTGATACCGTAATCTGTGCAACAATACTATGAGCATTGAAGACAGACCAGTGGCTCCCAGGACTGAGGTGGAGGAAGGAGTTGATTACAAAGGAACACAGGCTGATTTCCTAGGGTGATGGAAAAATATTCTGTTAATGGACTGTGGTTGTAGCTAAATGGCTACGCATTTGTCAAACCTTGGGAAACTATGCACTAAAAAGGTGAACTTTATAGTATGTAAATTATAACTTAATTTTTAAAATAGAGGGAAGCCCCTTTCAAAATTGTGTACAAGTTGAGTTTACTTTTAAAGTAAAAAAAATAACATATGCTGCCCTAAACCTTTTCTAATGGCAAGGAATAGAACAATGTCATCTCTCGAGATAGCTGCTTCTCGTAATTCATTCAAATTCTCTTTTCTGGCGCTTCTCACCTGTACCTTGTATCCAGGTTGGCTTCCAAATCATTATCTGCCCTGGGGACAACTGCACCTACTAACCACTTTCACAAGACCTGCCTCGTACTACTTTATATTGCTGTTCTTTCTCCATGGTTTTTCTCCTCTAGTCTGTAAGCCCCCAGTAATAAACAACCACGCCCTACTGTATCTACCACGTTGCCCATTACAATGCCCGGCAGGAGTGCGTAAAGTGTTTGAGAAATTAATCTGTACTTAGGTAACAGCTGCAAGCCTATGGGTCCTTAAAGACTGGGAGCTCCTTGAAGACAGAGATTGTGCATACATAGTCTTGAACTAGGATTGGTACACTGTAAATGCTCCAGAGATGCTTTTTGAATATTGAATGAAAGGACGCCAGGAAGTTGTGGGTAGAATTTTTTTAAGATGGTATGAGTGAGTGGAGAAATGGACTGTTGGGGGCAAAGCTGTGGTCTGGTGAGAGAGCTCGCCGAAGAGAAGGAGGGGGTACCCCGGGCCACTTCCTGGAAAACCTGGTGGCAGAGGGTGAATGCACAGGCCTCCAGGTTGTGTTGGCTGGGTTTCATCTCATATCATGAGCCTTTTTCGGAGAACTCTTGGAACAGAGATGCTCAATTTGGATCCAGTTGGAATGACTAACTGGGGATGGGCTGCAACACGGCAGGTTTCCAATCGTGTTTCTTACGCTTGAAACTGTTCCCAGAAGTCAAGAGTATGAAAGCTTCATTTGTTAAGCTTGAAAATAAAAACACTTTATAAAGGGTTGTAAGGCAAATCTTTTCTTCCCTTTTATTCTTATCTCCCTCTCCTGCTGGCCAATCCCTGAATTTTAATCTCTTTAGAGAAAGAACAATGCTCCCAATAAATATTTTTCTTAGAGTAGACTGAGAGGAAACATTGGATCTATTTTATTTGATGCATTTTATAAGGTTTTAATTGCTATAATTCTAGTTAGATAGTTCAACATCCCAAACACCCTAGTCCCTTTGGCAGCCTGTGGGGAATAGGTCTCATAAGGATATATAATAACATAATGAGCACCTGTAAAGCCAGGGCTTCATGCTCTTTGGATCTGATGACTAACACCCTGGACCAGGAAGCACAGACTCTGACCTCCATCAGTCCTTTCATTGCTTCTAAAACAGCACAGACAGCCAGCTAGGGTAGTTGGTCAAATACTTTGATGTTGCGTGTGTGTTTGTTTATAATTTCTTCTGGTTTAAAACTTTGATAAAAACATTTACTATTTATTAAACCATTTAATAAAAACAATTTCATCAACTTACCATAAACCTTTTTAGCTAATGCAAAAAGGTTTTGTAGAAGTAGAAAAGTAATAAGAAAAGTCCTGAAACTTTTCAAGTTCTGCCTGGAATTCCTTATGCTAAAATTATTCTTGATACTTTATTGAGTACTTATAATAGTTCAGGCATGATGAGAAATTTTAAAGACACAATCTAAGGGAAAAGTAGGTGCTATTCCTCAGCACTGGCCTCAGACCTTCCATTGTGAACTTGAGGTCAGATGTTTGTCTAGTTGGCATATCAGGGGATCAAAGTCATTTGTTTGATCATATAGGGCCAGTCAGTTTTGCCCTGGGCCCCAATCATTCTAACCACATGGCTTTTGTTATATGCCCTGGACCAATATCAGAGTACCTAGGAGATTCAGTTTAAAAGATTAAAAGGGCCTCTGTTTCTTTTGACTTGAGCATCCTCATAGGCAAAGGAGTTGGAATTAAGGACAGACTCATATCATCATTAGGTAGTATGGAAAGCTACTTAGAGGAAGAGGAATTGGAATTTAATTGCCAAAGCAGAAAAATAATTTGCATAACTAGCACAAAGAAAAAAATATTGGAATCTTAGAATTGTGTGCTAACCGATAAGGAGGCAATTAAGGCAACAGTGAGAGAGGTCAAGAGAAGGTAAGCTTACTGTCTTCAGTTGGAGAAATGTGAAAAATAAACAGAACCAGATTGAAAGAAATCTATCATGAGCCAAGTATAAATCATTCGGTTTTTGAAATTTGAAAGAGAATATCTTTACAAAGTAGCATCTTTTAGGCATGTCCATTATTTTCTTAAAACCCTTTCTTCTGGAATGGTCTGCTCTGCCAAGGTCAGTCACATGCCTGTCTTTTGAGAGTGTGGATCTGTTAGGTAGCAGCTAGGAATGAGCAGCCAGAGGGGAAACAAAGGCAGGGCCCTCGCCATTACAATCTAACCAAGAACTTACTACAGGAGGCTAGAAGCAAAAGGAAGGCATGTCTCAGAACTCGGCAGCCCTGAGCCTGGTTTGATAAGAGTGCCGCGGGTGTCCCGAGCATCACACGCAGGAATGGCGCAGGGAGAAGGGAGGGTAGTCTTTGAGATTCTCTGCTGGGAAAGGGGGCCTTGGCAACGATTCACTAGGACAAAGGACCTTTGCTAACTGAGAAAGAAAGCCTTTGTAGCTGTCATTATTCCCAAGATTTAGAAGGGGGAGAAGGGGAGGGAACCTAGAAGCTGACTAAAGTATATAACCCCTGAACCCCAATAGTCAGCGTATTTAGATTAGCTAAGTACACCCTTGTAGCCTTGGCTCAAGTGTATAGAACAAACTTACTGACACAGATGCGTGTTACGTAACACACAGATATGTTATGTGGGGCATTTCCCGTATATGTGCAGCATTTAGACTGGCCAGGTGCCACCCGCTGCTCTGTGCTTGTATGTGTTTCGTAGATAAACTTGTGATCTCATTTCCACTATGCGTGTTTTGTCTCTTGCAGGTGAGACAAGAACTGAGGCAGGAGAGGGAGCCTGTTGCCTCGGGTCTCTCTCTCTTCCTCCGTAACAGATTCTGTGGAAGATGGGGAGGCTGAGTCTGTGTCTGTCCGTTGCTGGCTCCTGAACCTGTGAGGTCATTGGCGTAAGGACTGACTGGCATTATGGTAACCCGAAGTCCTGTGTGGGCTGAAGTTAATGAGCGAGAGAAACTAAGATCCTTGTACAGAAAAGACGCAGTAAGAGGCCATGAGATCTCAGAAAGGAAAAGAAGTATAAAGACAGGGAAGGTGACTGTGTCGACTTTGTTTTCTTGAATCTCAGGATCCTCCCCAAACTGGGTTCTCTAAGACTCTACTGTATCCCTCCAGGAGATCTCCTTTTATTAAAGAGAGTTTGAAGAGACTCCTCTTCCCTAAAATCAAACACTGTCTCACAAATACAGAGATGAGAAAGACAGAGAGACAAATTTGGAATCAGAAGACCTGAGGTCTAGTCTTCTTCCAACCGTGTGACCTTGGTCATAACCTTTCCGGTCTGCAGGTTGGACATCCATAAACTAAAGATTATACTATAAATTTCTCAGTGTGGCTACAGGGGACAGACATGAAAAAGGTCTAAAACTCTATGTGGCACGCAATGGACCTACAAATATGGAATATGTGAAATAATGCTGAATGAGTGTAGTAATTTTTTTTTTACTTTACTACAATATTATATCTGTGTAAGTTGGAATTTTGAGGAAAATGTAGTTATTCCCCTGAGGTGCTGCGCATGTGGTTCTATAGTAAAGTAGCAGATGACAAACAGAAAATCCCTCATCCAATGAGTGGCTTATGGCCACTGGAATGACATCACGCACAGTTCGACAAATACAAAAAGCGGGGTTTAGGGTAATCCTGTCTCCAGTGCAGGGCCATGGAAACCACACGGTGGGCCCTGGGAGCGGAGAGGGGGCAGAACAGCGCTTTCAGTCCACTCCGGAGAGCTTCGTTTCCTCTCATGACTAGGAGTGACTTAGCATTCATTCTTCTTAGATGTTTGTAGCACAATCCTGTGCAGGATACGGTAGTAAAGAACACCTGATAACCGTCCCTGACTCACGGCCCTGGGCCTGGCTCGGTCACCACCACAGTCACAGTGGCAGTGAGGTGTGAGAAAGTGCCGGGTATGGAAGAGAGGATTTTAGGTGCACACGGCAGTCTGGGAAAGAGGGGCAAATGGTGACTTTTAGCTTTAGCATTTCCTTTTTCTCATTTGGTCAATGATCAGGGAAATGAGACCTCAAGATTCAAGAACATGCCGAATCACATTAACTATTTAAAATTACAGATTTAATCAAGAAGTTGCATTGTAAAAGTAGCTCTGGAGTCCAGATGTCACGATAGAAAACCCTGAAAACTGTTACCCCCAGATAACTCTTGCAGTCCTGAATTCTCTCGGAGCGACAGTACAGGTGTGCTGCGGCCCATTTAAACAAGGTAAAACACCTGTTTTGTACTGACACACACCGGAGGGTTTTCTCCCTCCCGCTTCCATTCCCAGTTCAGAAGACTGTAATCCTAGACTCAGAGCACCATCTCAAGTAAGTGAAAGCCGAGCAGATAATTTTGAACCTGATCCATCTGGGAAATTCGATCCAAGTCTGAGAACACCGCCTAGGTTGTTCCTGAGCTGCAGTTGGGAGCCAGTGCGCTGGGGCAACTGCCAGCACTCACTTTCTGCCCAATCAACAGATGCATTCTGGGATGTTTCTGCCCACAAGCAAAACTTGGGCTTGTTTTTCTTCACAGCAATTAATGCCTCAGTAAAAACAACAACAACAACAAAAAAACCAACAACAACAAAAAAAACTATGGCTTTACAGTTTCCCTGCCGCCTTTAAATCTGTAAAGCTAAATGCCACACCCACAATAAAATAAGCATAAATGCTGTTTTCCCCTTTGAAAAATTACCAGTGGCTACAAGATCTTTAGCTAAAAGTCCAGGTGTTCTCTTTTGCTCTCCTTCTCACACACACACAGATTTGGAAACAAACACTCCTACTACAACTTAGTTTGATAGCTGCTTCCAAATCTAGCCTGGTTACTGAAGCGTGTATCTGTAGCTGGCTGGTGACCACGGAAAATCAATAAATATTTAAAGAGATCTGCAATCAGGGAGCAAAGAAACATAGATTGATACTAGAACTTCGGAGTTTTAAGGCTGTCGCCAGTCATGTAGTGCAGGCAAAGGGGAAGAGACCAAAAACACACAGAAGGTCAGAAGCGGCGAATCCCCGGATGTTTTCTCCCAGAGGCAGCTGCATTCACAGGCAGTTTACGCCCAGAGCCTGGATGCATGTCACCACCTGGGACTCTCTCCGGGGCCTTCTGAGCCTCGTTTCTATTTCCTTGACTGCTATTTGTTTATTTCAAGGCTTACAAACTTGCTTCTTGTTATTTTAACTTCCAATCCTTACAGTGATGAAATACCCCAGGAGACAGCTTGGTTAACAGTGTCAAGAAGATCACTAGCTGAAGACTAAAATTAGGCAGGGTGGGGCTATAAAAGCATGGAGAATATTGAAAATTCATGTTCTTGTGTCGTAATTAGAATAATACTACAATGCTCTAGTATATATATTTTGTTTGTAAAATTATGGAACATTCAGGTAAATACTGGGAACTTAATAAATATATATTAATATAAAAATTAAACAATCTTAGACAATATATTACAAACTGAATTCTATAGAATGTTAGTATTTGTGTATTATTAATGTGTGTTCCATGGGGAAAACAAACAGAAAATAACAAATTAGGTGCTTTAAATCGACAGACGTAGCAACACATTATATTGGTATACATCATTCATCTTTGTTGTTTCTTGTGCTTATCTAGTCACAGAACCGTGCACATGTGGTATAACTAGATTTTGCATAACGTGGTTTGGGATATATTCTATAGAACACATTTAAGGAATGCTTATTTAAAGAAAAATGTGAAACGAATTAAAAATGATTAAGTCTTGAATAAATTCACTCAGAGCGTTCCCCACCCAAAACCATGTGCTAGGCCGTAAGCCCTGTCCCACGGGACTCACACATACACTCATACCCAAGCTTGCTCTTCATGCAGGACATTGCACTTGCTGGGCTCTCTGCTGGCACCTCTTCCTCAGAGCTTACTTCCTTACTTCCTGTGGGCCTCTCCTCCAGCGTTGCCAACATGGAGAAGTCTTCCCTTGTAACTTGTCTTAAATAACAACCCATCACTCCTTAACTCTGTATCTTGCTGAACATTTTTCAAAGCACTCAAAATAATTCGACATGTGCATTCATTCATTAGTTTACTGTCTATCTACTCCACTGGAAGTTAGCCCAATGAGAGACATGTCTCTTTTGTTCAACCTTGTATTTCCAGGCACTTACACTAGTACATGGCATTTAGCAGGTACTCAATAAATACAGAGTTGGACAAAAGAAGGTTTATAGTTGTGAGTATACAAAACACGGGGTTTATTCTTATATTATTATCTATTAATTATTGTATTATTTTTCATGTGAACAACTATGAACATACTCTTGTCCCACCCTGCATTTGTTGAATGAATGAATGAATGAATGAATGAATGAGACCAATTCCATAAGAACACCATAGAAAGGGTAAAAATAAAAAGGTGGGGAATTTGGATCTAGATTGCTAAGAAAGGCTTTATCAAGAAGATGACGGAAAAGACTGATTACTGTTGGAGGGGTGGAGGGGGAGAGGGAATGGTGGAAGGAAGGGGAAGGGACTAGTCAAAGGACATGTCTGAGTGACCCATGGACATGGCCAACAGAGAGAGGATTCAATGTGGGCAAGGGGGGCAAAATGGAAAAAGAAATTGGGACAACTGTAATGGAATAAATAACTAACTAAATAAAAAATAAATAAACATAAAAGATGACATTTGAGCTTGGCTTTGGAGATGAGAAGATTTCTGTCAGGGGGCAAATGGGACATAGGGCTTGGGGTAAGAAAAAGCCCAGACGTAACCTGGAGAAGTAGCCTTGTGACAGGCATGGAGGACAGACTGCCACAGCCTCGGAGCCTGCAGCCTGTCCACCGCACCCGGGAAGCAGAAACTACCAAAGCAATGACGGTCCTCAAGCCAGCGTTCCGCTTGTATCTTTGAGTCTTGCCTGTTCTGTTTATGTTTTTCTGATTCAATAGCTCATTCATTCATTCTATATTCCACTATGTGCCAGGTATGCTTCAAGGTGCTATAGATTCAGCAGGGAGAAAAATATAAAAATCCCTGCATGCATGGAACTTACACTCTAATGGGAAAGTATGTGATGCTCTAATTATACACTCCGCTGTAATTATAGCATATGGCAGAAATTGTTAAGTGCTGGTGGGAAAATGGAGCCAGGGAGATGAGTAGTATCAGGGCAAAGGCTGCATTTTCAAAAATTTTATCGAAGTATAATAAATACATAGAAAATACACATATTAATGCACCACTCCCTGACTTTTCATTCACTGAATAAACCCATGTAACCAGCATGCAGAACAAAACCCCAACATTATCAACAACCCAGAAGTGCCCCTATGCTCTTGGAGTAATTAACTCCCCTGCCAAAAGTAAACATTACCCTGACTTCAAATAACAAGAGCTCAGTGTTGACTGCTTTTGTACTTTTATATAAATGGAGTAGTTTGTTATGCATTCTTTTTTATTAGGTGGCTTTTCCTTCAGTCTTATGTTTATGAGATTCATCCATGTAACTGCATACATGGTTGGAGATTGTTCATTCTGATTTCTGCCTAATACATCCCACCGTGCAACTACACTGCAATTTATCCTTCCAACTGCCGGTGGGCTTTTGGATGTTTTCTAGTTGTTGGCAACTGGACTAAGTGACATGGCAGTGGAAGTGGAAGACCGTACTTTTTTCCTGAGAGGTCTATCAAAGCGATCCCTCCACCTTTCAGTTTCCATTGCCTTCCTTGACTTGGGTCCTCCTTTTTTCTCACATGGACTACTAAACTGCTTTTGGATCCATACTAGTCTTACACACTGCAGTCAGAACAACCTTCTTCAAACTCCTATCTAATGATGTCACTCCTTGTTAAAATTCCTGTGTTGTTCCCTACTGGATAAAGTCTAAAACCTCTAGCCTAAAAAATCAAAGTCCTTCTCTATTGGCTCCCATCCCACCTTTTTATCTTCAGCTCAGGCTTGCATCTCTGTGGAACCTTTTCTCCATCTCATTTACCCAACGTGACAGAGCAAATTCAAACCCTTGCTAATATTATATGGATTACCAGTCAGTTCTTAACATCCTGATAGCCAGGTACAGCCTTGAATTTAGGACTAGTTTCATTGGGGAACACATGAAGAGTGCCACCTTTTTCTTAAATCAGATAACTTATTGCTCTACTTACTTACCAACCGAGGAAGGGAAGGAGCAACAACTATCGTGTTTTACCGTGTATAATGCGCACTTTTTTTGCCCAAATTTTTGAGGGAAAAATAAGAATGCCCATTATACATGGTAGTACTAATTCTGTATCTATATAAATGTTTTTAATATTTTTGTTTATGCTTATGCATTAAAAGTATAACTCCAGAAAGCAATAACGATATCCATATGCAAAATCATACCCTGGAATACGATCATCAGTTTTCTTGTACCAAATTTCTTGTACCTTGTTATCTGTTCTTGTGTTTTGTAATAATTTGTTATACAAAATTTCTTGTAGCACAATATGTTAAAAAATAAATGCTAAAATTCCTTTATAATACAAAAAACAAGTAACTAAATATAAATGCATTTAAAATTGAATTAAAAAATTAAAAGGAAGGATTTTTTTCCCTGAAAGTTTGGGCCAAAAAACATGAGTATGCATTATACACGACAAAATGTGGCAATACTGCTAGTAACTTACAAGCAGAATCACAAAAGATCAGGCACATTTGCAACTGAATTTGGGTTATAACCAGTCAAACAGGCTTCCTCTCAACAGAATCAGTGCAATGACTAGAGAGTACAGGCAGGGAGGTCCAAGCAGAAGGTCCAACATCTCTGTCAAGGAAAGTACTTGAAAAGGAGGAGCATCATAAAGAAACCCTATAAAAACCCTTAAGTGGAAACGAGGAGAGAACTTTGCCATCTGGGTTATGGAGAGAGCTACAAGGGCTGCCAAATGTACTTTAATGGTCATTGGTGGGAAACCTGGCTTCCCAAACAAAGGGAAAAGATTCCAGAACATATGCTGCACACAGATGGCAAGGTAATTTGCATTTAATATAAATATTTTCCCATCAGAAGAAGACCAGAACCAGTAAGTGATCCCCATTAATTTCCTCTGGTTAAAACAACAACTAAAACTAAGTAGACAATGGAATATCTGGTTGAATAATTCAACAAAGAAAATATTTTAGGGGCAACTATTATGTACAAGGCACTATGCTAAGCAATAACAGTGCTACACAGGTGACTGGGGCGGAGTGTGCTCTTCCAGGAACTCCCAGTTGAAAGGAGGAGAAAGCCACATAATAAATACTGCTAATAGGAAGAAAGCTTAGAGAAGGCTTCCAGCAGGGGCACTCAAGGAAAGGATTCTGTAAGTGATTTTAGTAAGTAGGGGAGCCCCTTTTATGGTCCTAAAATAAGACACGGTCCTGTCTAAGACATAGACAAGCAGCTATGTTGGTCAGGTGAGTGGGGAGCCAGGGCCCAGGAGCTTGGGAGCAAAGGTGGGAGTGGAGTACTTGGAACCAGAGAGAATCCTGGAAACCACGCTTTGCCTTGCATTAGTATGAGCTAAAGCCAAGGCAGAAATCCATGACTGTACTGCTAATCAAGGGGCTAGATAACAACAGAAACCAAACAGTGGGATCAGAACAGGGTCCAAATAATCCAAGGGCTGGAAGTGCTCAGGTATCTGGCTGAGCAAGAGGGAGGTACGTCTGGAAGAATTTCGGAGGTAGAAGACAGGTGCTTGCAGCTGTTTTTCATGGGTTTGCGCTGATATCCTGAGTGTTTTGAACACAAGGCCTATCTTCTATGACGTGGAGGTTGGTTATAAAAGTTCCTTGCCTCCTATTTTTCCCTTCCTGGGGCACTGCCTGATGTGATTTCTGAATTTCACCCATCTTTGAGCATGAAGTGCCTCCCATCCTTTCTTCCCCTTTTCTTATGCATTTATTGAATGTATATTCTGTAGCGGGCTTGGGAGTTTCTATTAAAGCACAAATCCCCTAGGAGGGGTGAGACCTTAATCGTGGCCCACAATGAGATCTCAATAAATATTTTTTGAAAGAATGCATGAGACCATTATGAGGTAACATCTTAGAAAGTATTGTGATGGCAAGCTAGAAGGGAGTAATAGGCAGGTAGCTAGGAGGATGGGCATGTATCTGGCTGCTGAAAAAGGTGAATCAAGGGGAAAGAGGTCTCTTGGCATGTTTGTCTGACTGTACAACTTGGTTTTCACAGCTGACTCTGGCTCAGTTCTTTGGAGATGAATGATGTTAACAAAAAAAGCTGTTCAAGTCCTTGAAGATGAGTTAGTTAGTTAGTTTGTTTGTTTTCTTCATCCGACTATACTGAGAGGGCTCTTGCTCCAGGTGAGGACATCAGGATGACCCTCTGTGAATCAGGGGTGTGCCTGTACCTGGTGTGATTCTTTTGTTCCGCGAATTCTCTGTAGGCAGGGCCACTACACTTGTGGTCATGGAAGTTTTGCCCACACAAGAGCACCTGGTTGAGGGAGCAAGTAGGGGCTAAAATATCCAGCCTGCACTTGGCTAAGCCTTATGCCCAGGGTGGCGGGGGAGGGGCTGGGCAGGGTATGGATATACCCTAAGGAAAAGAAACCTTTCTCTAATTTTCTCAGTGGTTCTGTTGCTGGAGGTTTTCTGTTGGTCATACAAATGTCACAGGTCGCCAATATTGAACAAAGTCATTTTTTGATAGTCAGGTTCTATATTAACTTAGATCTAGCACAAAAATTCATTCTAGACTTGCAGATTGCAGCACTGCCTCCAATGTTGGCACAAACGGACTTGAGGGAGAGACTGGTGCTTGTACGCTGTAGGGAAGAGGACAGGACGGGGCTGAGGATCCCTGGGTGAATCCCGTCCCACCGTTTCCTCCCTGTATGATAGGTTGAGGGTCACCTCCCACACTCAACTTCTTCATCCGTGAGATAGAAGGTGTGGATTAGGGTCTGATGTCGCTTCCAACCTCAGATTTCTATAATCCTCTTATAATTCTACCAACGATTAAGGCCTTTATTTACCCTTTCAACATTCCTTTCTCGCCATTAATATCCAGTTTCAAAAAAGATGTCCACCAACTTGCAGGTAAGTTCTTGGTATAAATAAGTTGGGATCAGAGTTGTCCAATTACACTGTGAAGATACCCTGACAGAACTTACCTTCTTAATTACTTTGGAAAATGAACCAAAGATTGAATGTGCTAATCCAAAGCTACCACTCAAGAGAGGAAACTAGAGAAGAATTTAGTGTGTGCGGAAAGGCTCTTTTGGGTTGATTAAAAAAAATCTTTGGATTCAGTCTAATTCTTAATTTGTGCATTGGATCATAGAGGGGACCAGAATTCAGTAAATGGAAAGAATATTTTGTCACTCAGATAACCAAGTTAGACAGCAAATACCCACCAAATGGGTAACACTTCCTCGTAGAGCCTAGAAGATAAATCAAGACAGGAACTGGTGACCTAAAGAAACATTTGGCTGCCAAACTGATGTAATAATGGGATTTTTTCCCCTCTAACATTTTGATGCCCCCCCTCTCTATTTTTCTTCCAGTCAGCAGACTTCTGCTTTTTTTTTTCTTCCCTAATTTCTGTTATTGTTTTTGGTTTTGCCCTTGGCTTTCTCTTTTCCTAGGTCTTATTTCTGAACGAAAGGCTGTTAAACCACAGAAGTTACTTTCAAAAGAGCTGAAGTATTTCCTTCCCCTTCTCTTGTCCTTTGCTCGCCTCCTGCCATGCCAGCAGGTAGCCCTGCTTGGTCAGAGAGGCTGGTTTGGGAAGGGGCGGGGGAGTGGAGAGGGCAGGCAGGGGGGCAGAACCGAGGGGTCTGCTCAGCCCAGGTGAGGCAGAGGCAGAACTAATGAGAAGCACATGCCCACAACCATTTTAAAGGCTGGCTTGAGCCAAGGGAAGTGATGAATTGCAAGAATGTGTTGTGTTCATAGCTGGGGAGCTGGCAGAAATAGCCTAGCTAGAGGACTAGGATGAAAATTGTTTTTTACGAACTCAGTCTTAAAAATACATTTCTCTTTGTCAGCAAAATGTTCTAATTTTGAAACTAAGAACGGTAGACTACCTCTGTCAGATAATGCATTCTCTTTTCACCTCCAATTTTGTAAGATACACCTTACCTTCAACTTATGAGCTTAGTGCCCCTAAAAAAATAGACTTACATGATAGCACAGCTGAGTTACTTAGAATATTTCCGTACACAGGAAAATCTCAGCCCCTCGATGGCAACAGTCAAGCCCCATTTACACTGTGGATCTGCGGAGGACCGGCAGAATCTGAGCACAGCTCCAGGATGACTTGCTCCTCCTTTCCTTTTCCTTCTTCCCTCTCTCACTCCCGCAGTTATTTCTTCTGTGCCTTCCTCCCACAGTCATTTGTTAAGGATCTTCTAAGTGCCAGAGGCTGTTTAGGGGACAATATGATGGAGAAATGGAATCTAGATCATCACCTCCCACGTCTTGTGCCCTTCAGACCGGCCAGGATGATTAGAGAGGTTCTACTTCAGAACCTCTCTTTAAATAGTAAGTTCCCAGAATTAGAGCCCCTGCTTTCCACCAACAAATTTCTTAGGTTTCACTCTCGAGAACCTTACAATGGGAAGGGGGATGTTTCAAGTTGAAGCTCTCCGTAGATACGCACCTAAGTTTGCCTGTGGGCCCTTCTTGCTCCCTCTTCACATCTCTCTCTCTCTCTCCCAGTTTACCGTACTGGCCCTGCCTCTTCAGTTCTTAACGAAGTGACGGCAGCATAGTGTCCATGGAGTTACTGTTCACTCCTATTTTCCCGGGTGCCTGGCGTAGAGCTGGCACTTCATAGCGAATGAAGGAGTTGCTAAATGAATAGTGAATGCTTCCCCCGAAATGCCACTGTTCATAATTTCCTTTCAGTCTCTTGCTGCTCAATCCAAACCTAAGCGGTTGTTCCTCAAATCCTGGTTCTGGCATCTTATAATAAGAAATCTTGGGCAAACCACCTCATTCTCTGAGCCTCGGTTTCCCCACCTTTCAATGGGTTTGAACTTTAATTAACATACTTTACAGGATCTGCTTGGAGGATTCCCTCATTAATGGATAACTTAAATAAAATGCCTCATCTACTTCAAGGCATATAGTAAGCATTCAATAGATACCAATTAATTTTTCTTCCGTTCATTCCTTCTGATGATTTCTATCAAGTATTAGAAAAAATTAGTTAAAAGAAGTCACGCTAAGGTATGAATGAGGAATGGGTTTAGTCTTTCTAGTCTGTAGTAGAAAATACGGAAGTGGTAGGTAGGATAGTTTTGAGAGTCTGGGGCCTCTCAGGGAGGGTTTCTCCCTGCTGTGGGCCACCTCCCTGCTCCACGTTCTGCTGGCACAGTTGGTGCGCACCCCAGTGACACCAGCCTTCCCAACTGGGTGTCATAACGAGGCCCCCCTTTTCAAAGGTTGCTAACTCTCACATCCACTGCAATTAATATTATTTAAACTTTCTTTAATGGGTGAGCAAGTTAGTAGACAACAAAGAAATCTGGATTGAGTAATAAGAATGTATAAGAGTTAAAGCACATTATAAAATTACATGACTAAAGAAAACAAAGTAAGTAGATAGATTTTCATTCCCTTTTCCTTTGATGTTCCCAATTAATCACGTTTAGGAGGATAAAACCGTTCCGATGAATTCGTCTTGCATCTCCTATACAACTGTTTTGTATACTCGAATTTAATTCAGACAGAAAGAAAATTATTTTAAATAAAAATAGTTTTTTTAAATAAACATAGGTCATTTTATTTGTGCAACTATTTTTCTAAAAGACTGTCTTAAGAGAAGTTGAAGAAAATAAAGTAAATTATAAAATTTTATTACATATAACTTTATTGAAAAATTATATGATCATGTTTCTTCAAATTTTCTAAAGAAAGAGTTATTTTATTGGACAGAGCAAAGTCTTTCTTTTTTCTTTTTTTCCTTCTCTTAGATTGGCACGCCCAACAAGAAAATACCCCTTTATGGGTTCAAAATGCTGACATGTCTTTATTTCTCCTCACTCCCCATGCAGGTTTAAAAATTTATTTGACAATTAAACTGCCCAATTTGGAACTTTTCTTACCAATTATAAATTGTTTCATTGCACAGATCTGTGAATTAATCAGGTCAATGTATAAACGTGCTAGCCATAGTGAAGAATTTAGTTTAATTTCTCTTTTTGGCAGGAATACATGTTCAAGTACATCATAAGTAGACAAAACATGTAGCTTAAATATTTTGGAAAAGCTATTAAACTTGCCACTGTAATCTCTCAAATAAAATTTTTCGATTTGAAACCCGCTCTTCTGTTATTTAGCATGTCTTCAAGGTAGATAATGAGTTCTTTAAGAGAACTCTGATAGAACTGGCTGCAGAGTGGCGACTTCAGAATCTGCGTGCTAGGTTCTACTTTCCCTTACTCTCTTTCGTAATTTGTGTCTTTTTGAGCATTTGTATTATAAGCTCCATTCTAGATTAGGTAATTACATAAAATAGAGAAGAGAAAATAAATTCAAATAAAACGAGGGTTTCCTTGTCTCACACGTATTTTCCTCTAAACGTAACCTCTTTCCTATTTCAATAAAGTCCTTTAACTTTCTTTTCTTTTTTTGATAAAAGGAAGTACAAGTAATTCTTAAAAACAATGTGAAATCTATACCCACTGCATTTCCAGATTGGCTTCATGGAAAGAATGCATCATTTATAAGCAGCTCTGGTGCATAGCATTGGGGTCTGGATGGACACTCCACCTGCCCTAACGCGGCTCAGCCACACACAACGGAGGGACCTCAGGCAAGTCCTGCAACCTCTCTGAGCACTGGTTTCTGCTGAGATGATTAGACAAGAGAGTCTAAGTAAAGTCCATGACAGTCTCTGACAGACAGTGACAATCAATAAATAGGACTATCATTATTCTTTGGGCATGGAAATAAAAGGAGTTCCTAATCCTTTGTTTTTTTTTTTAAATTATTTTATTGTTGATCACCTACAGCAGTCTGCATTTATCCCCCACCCCCAACCCCAGGCAAACTCACCTCCCTCCCTTGCTTCCACCCTCCCCCTTGGTTTTGTCCATGTGTCCTTTATAGCAGTTCCTGAATACCCTTGTCCCCATTATCCCCTTCCCTCTCCCCTCTGGTTACTGCCAGACTGTTCTAAATATCAATGTCTCTGGTTATCATTTGTTTCTCTGGTTGTATTTTGCTTGCTTACCTCACAAGCATCTTGGCTGTGGCTGATCTGAGTTCCCTGGTAGCTGATCTGGCCTCGGTGCCTTCTCTCATGAGTCCTTATATAAAACCCCTTAACATTTCATATAGTAAAGGCTGCATGATAATGTACTCCTTTAACTTGACCTTATCAGAGAAGCACTTTATCTGCCCTTCCATTCTAAATGACAGTTTTGCTGGATAGATTATTCTTGGTTGTAGGTCCTTGCTTTTCATAATTTGAAATATTTCTCTCTAGCCCCTTCTTGCTTGGAAGGTCTCCTTTGAGAAATCCGCTGACAGTCTTATGGGAATTCCTTTGTAGGTAACTGTCTCCTTTTCTCTTGCTGCTTGTAAGATTCTTTCTTTATTCTTGATCTTGGGTAATGTTATTATGATGTGCTTTGGTGTGTTCCTCTTTGGGTCTCGCTTCTTTGGGGTTCTCTGAGCTTCTTGGACCTCCAGGAAGCCTATTTCCTTTGCCAGATTTGGGAAGTTCTCGTTCATTATCTGTTCAAAAATACGTTCAATTTCTTGGTGTTCCTCTTGTCCTTCTGGCAGCCCTATGATCTGGATGTTGGGTCGTTTACAAATGTCTCTGAGGTTCCTGAG